>VDFB02045514.1:0-29533 GCA_007258455.2 Sequoia sempervirens | reverse complement strand
TTTTCATGACAAAGCTTATGACAATAGGATAATGATAGGCTTGTTTGGAAGGATGAGGTATGTCAAGAGATACCAAAAAAAAATGTTTCATCATTTTTCCCCTATGTCTTCATCAAGATCAAAAGAAGAAGGGTGGATGAATGGACTCAATATGATAGGTATGTATGATGACTAAAGATGGTAGGTAGGATGGAAATGATATGATATGAATGATAGGTAATACATTGTGCCCCCAAGTGTAAGTGACATAGAAGATCAACCTACATATGATGCCTGTTTGCCAGGTTTTCATCATGACACTTATCTAGGGCACCTGTTTACCAGGTTTTCACCATTGGACGAAGGGATTTCTCTTTAATTTTTCTTTTTCTCTTCTTTTTTTTTTTTTTGACTTTTGGATAGGAGGGACTCAAGTGTTTAGTTGCATGAAAGGTGATAGTCCCACTAGATATGGATGTCATTGCATGGACCATGTCAAGTGCTCATAGATGTTGGTAAATAATTGCACGAGTGTGAGATGGTTAGGTAGATGGAAGATTATGAGGTGGATTATGGAGGAAAATAGTTGATTATGATGTGGATTGTGTAGGGAAGATGATAAGGATTATATGGGACTTATGAAAAAGATGAATGGGGAGGCTTAGCCAAAAGCATGGACCATAGGAAGATGGTGGAGGAGATATGTAGGATAATGAACTTGAAAGATGAGGAGATGGAGGTATGTGGAATTGTTGTGAAATGGAAGGGAACCATGACCAATGGTTGCACACACTATGACAAATGTTGAAGCTTTTGATGTGGATGGGGTGTAGGAAGAAATGAAGATGTTTGCTTAGGAGGTGGTGGATGTAGTGATTTTGGTACCTACATAGATTTAGTATCTTTATGACTTTTATTTTGCTTGTGGGTTTTAGGAATTTAAGATTTTTGAATAGAGTGGGAATGTGTGTTTTGGATGGAAGGGGATGTTTGGGATTTTTGTGATATGGATGCCTCGTTTGACTTGATTTCTTTTTACTTAGGTACCCAAACCATTTTGTTTTTAGACTTTTCTGTTGGAGGAATGGGATTATATAGCTTGTTTGGCTTTGACTTTGTGCAATTGTATGCTAAGGCATTAGGACCTTTAGAACTTTTGACTTTATGTGTAGAGGCATCCCCATTTTTATTTTGGAATCCCTTGGGTTTGGCAGAATGAGTGGAAGCTTTATGTTTAGACAATGTGTGCATTGATTGGTCATGATTAGGATTTTTAGACGATTTATGGATGGAGGAATAAGGGGATTGGATAATGGGGATATTAGGTGTTGGGAGAAGTGGAGGTAGATTAGATGGAGGGATATTAGGAGTTGGAAGCAATGGTGGTGGAGTGGATCAAGGGATATTAGGAGTTGGAAATAATGGTGGCAAAGTGGATCGAGGGATATTAGGAGTTGGAAGTAATGGTGGTAAAGTGGATGGAGGAAGGTGTATGGTCACATGCTTTTGACATTTGTAGGATGATGGAGGAGGGATGGCAATATATGTTTTAGGTGTATGATAGGCTTCATAATGAAAAGTGGACTTAGGATGCATGGAGGAAGTACCAACATCTTTAGGTTGTTGTCCTTGGGGTGTGTGTCCAAGGCCACAAGAGTGTGGAGGAACTTTGACATGGATGGGCTCCAAAATACCTTGTTCATGAAGGTCTAGACCTTTACCTTGGTGGTTCATGTTTTGGAGTGTGCAATGGACAATGGGAATAGGTGTAGGTGGAACACTAGACATGAGTTCCTTATTGGATGGAGAAAATGAAGCAAGGGAAGATAATGGTTGTTGTGGTTCTAAGGAGGAACATTCATGAATGAGGGTGGAAAGACCAATAGGATAGGATGGAAGACTTTCAATGGGGTTGATAGTGGGTGACGAGGGCTCATTAGGATCTTGATTAGCATTGTGTTCACTTAGATCCAAGGAATTTGTTTGATCTTCTATGTTGGCTTGGGAGGCATGTGTATCATCAAGGGAAGTGGATGTTGATAGATCATGGATAGGACTAGGTGGAGGTGAATTTGGAATATCTTTCTCATGGATGGGTATAGGATCAAGTTTCTCATGGATAGGCTCTTCATCATTATGGATATCATCTTGATCATAAAAATGATATAGATTATGGATAGGTTGGATGAAAATGATTTGATCTTGATTAGGACTAGGGCTTGATGTTTCCACATGCTTGGGAGTAGACTCTTGATATAACTCTTGGGTTTCTTGAATGGAAGTGGAAGGGGATTTCTCATGGAGAGAATTGACATGTTCTTGATGGTTAACAACATAGGAGCATGAAAAAGGGTGACTTGGACTTATGACGGGAGACTCTTGAATTGGCTCAAGGGGTTGTGGATGACATGGTTGGCTTGAAGGACTTGGCATGACGTTTGAGGACTCTTTTGTATGTTCAAGTATATGTGTTGAATGACATGGCAACAGTTGATTCCTTGCCTGTAGCCCTTGGGTCACGTCCTTTGGAGGTGTAGGGGTGGAAGGTGTTGGCTTAGGATTTTTATTTTTATTGGATAGTGGTATGATATACTTAGAGTACATAACCTAGATCAGTGTTCCCCTTGTGAATGGTTGCATTAGAACTTAAAGGCTCTTAATTTTGTTGCCCAGGTGGACTTAAATTGACATGTGTTTTTTGTGATGTGGCTTGATAGATTGATGTGGCATTGACATGCGAAGAAGTGGATGGATTAGATTGGTATGAGGTGGAAGGGTGATAATGAATGGATAGGGGATGATGTGGTGGTTGTTGGATTTGACAAGTGGCCATGAGGTATTGGGCTTGAGCTAGGAGGTGTTGGATTTGAGGTGACTTGTTTGCTTGAAGTTCTTGTATTATGTCATAGACTCCGTGAATGATTTGTTGGGGCAAAGGTTTTTGAATTGTTTTAACCATGTGAAGCATGTGAACAAGATCTTGTGCTATGTCTTCCAATGTTTTCATGTGTAAAAAATTTGTTGATTGGATTAAAGAGATGATGATGATTAGGATATGATATGAAATGACAAGATTGTATGATTTGGATGATGTGGCAAGTGTTTATTGGAAGTTTGACTTGGGCACTATAAAACACAATATTTCACATGTAAATGCATGAACACACACACCAAACACAATGATAAATTTTTCTTTGAAGGTTAGATGTTATGATTAAGAAAACACTTGAATACACAACAACAACAAGCCCTATGACTAGTTAAGTGGGGTATGGCCAATTAGGTCTCAAGCTAGTTTGCACAAGGTTGACTAAGGAATGATTTGAAAGAAAAACCTTGACAATAAGCCAGGAGAAAGGGGTAACCTACCCTTCACCTTCACTTCCCAAAGGTATAAATTTCTTTGGAGCTTAGCTCAGAGTGACAAGATTTCAACTCTCAAACAAGTGTTTCTTTTGATTCACACTTCGATTGAGGTCATCCCTAGGGGTGATGAAATCCCCTAGCAGGCCTCCTATGAAGGGTTTGACAAAAGAAAACTAAGTGAGGTGTTTGTGATCACACACGCACTTGATTCACACTCACAATGATTAATTTCCCTTAGATTAGAAATGAAATGTGTGTAAAATAGTTCAAGAACTTGTTCCTTTTAGATCCCAAATCAAGATGTGATGGAAGATAATGGTTAATTTTAGCCTCGATTTTTGATATGTGATTGAAAACAAGATTCGTTGTAAGAGCCCAAATCCAAATGTGTGACAAACAATGATTAAGAGATGAAGGATGAAATGAGTGCACCTAGTTATTTTCACTTTCCAAATTATTTTTGAGCTCCATATGATTCACCTACAAGATTAAAAAATGATATTATAATGCAGCCAAAGAAAAAAACAAGCCCATCAGAAAATTGCAATTTCAGATACATGTTTTTGACATAGCCGAATTAAATTTTATTATTTGACAATTTAATTGATTTGAAAAATGAAAAATCAAAGAAGAGATCCCTACTAATTTTCTAAGAGCTTTCCAAAAATGTAAAGAAGTAAAAAAAATTCCCTGTTTTTCTCTCAGAAACACGGATTTGTGAAAACCATACAAAAAATGAATATCATATTTTTTTGCATTGTATTTGACCTCAAAATTAAATCTATAAAACATAGACCCCCACTAGAATTCAAAGAGCTTTCCAAAAATGTAAAAAAAATTGATTTTTTTTTTATTTGCGTCCAAAAAACTAATTTTATGAAAAAAAATTTACAATAACTCCTACAAAAATGATTATAAACCCTCAAATTTTTTACTGTAGCCTCTTGAGCTGATGCACAAGACTTTGTATAAATATTGTTTAAAAATTCGCAGCCGTGTAGAAGATATAAATTTTTTTGTAAAACCTACGGTTTTGTCCAAAAACTGGCAAATTTGCAACAAAAAGTCAATAAAACCTACAAGTACATATTAAAAATGGGGCAAGGCCCCACGGTGGGTGCCAATAATGTAGATAGGGAAAAATCCAAAGGTTTAATGTGTGTTGAAAACAATAAACTAATAAAATCAAGAGTAGGAATATTTTCTTTGAAGCAATGCATTTCACACATCACTTCAAAGAGGGGCAAAATGTATACACCTAAAAATGGTCACATTATAATAAGTCCTGCACTAATTAAATACAAGTTATTTAGTTAAATCTTTAATTCAATCTACATATAAATAAATTTAATTATTTATTTATATTGTTCATTTTCTAATTTTTCTATCTTAATTAAATAAGTTTAATTACTTATTTAATTTAATCACTTTTCTAATTCTTCTTAATTAAATTAAATAAGCTTTACAATTTATTTAATTTAATTATCACATTGCTTTATTTTAAATAAAGTAAATATTCTTCATTTTTCCAAAATCGTGAAATCATCTTTAAATCTTCTAAAAATCACATTGTTTTATTTTAAATAAAGTAAATATTCTTCTTTATTCCAAAATCATAAAATCATCCTTAAATCTTCTAAATATTCTTTTTTTTTCTAAAATCATGAAATCATCTTTAAAATCTTCTAAAAAGCCATCTCACATTTATTTAAATATTTTTCAATATTTAATTAGAAACTTCCAAAACATATAGGTCACATAAAATTAAATAATTTTATTATTTAATTAATGAATTATCTTCAACTACAAAACCAACTCATAACTAAACTTTGGACAAATGGCAAGCGCTCATTCTTGAGTGAAAGGTTTTGTGGGAAGGAAACATCTCTCTCTTTTCTAGCTTTATCTTTCTCTCCAACTTCCATCTCTTACCATCTTACCAAACTCGAATCTCAAATCCATTTCGATCTTTGCCAACTAAAAATTTTCTTTTCCTTCAAAGTCCCATATAAATCTTAAATCTTCTTTCACAAAGGCTTTGTATCAATTCTTCTACATCCTCACCCTGCTAAAATCAGTCTTCAATCTTCCATCCATCTCCATCTATCATCTTCATCGTGTCGCTATGCTAAAAGTGTGCACTGAGCAAACCAACATTCCTTCAACAACACCAACCTCTCGCAATCTTGCATTCTTTTGTGCAGGTGGAGAAGAGCCAGCTTATGCTCATCCCAAAGTTCAGCTCTTGAAAATTGGTCATGTTTCGTTCTTGTTTATTTTATTTTCATTCTAGTTTGTACTCATAGTGCTTGATAGATCACTTGGTCATTGTTTCACCACACACAAACCCTTTGGATTTTTCCTCTATCTATAGTAGACAAACCCCCATATTATGTATATATTCAATTTAAATTTAAAATTTAAGTTATATCTGCAACATGTAATTTATGGAGTTGGGGGCCCTAGTCGCTGGCTGTAATTCTTTCCCGCTGGCAGAGTTGGGTCATTTAGGTCTTAGTCTCCCACCCTCTGGTACCAGAGGGCTTGTCGCAGACTAATGCCACCGTCACGCTAAAAAGTTTTACCATTAATCAGAAGTTTATATGGGGTCGTGCTACCCGATTCCTGCAGTCTAAAAAAATAAAAAATAATATGTAATTTATAATTAACTTTAAATATAATAAAAAATTTAAATTACCATTTGATCTGGAGCCTACTCTACATGTGCTCCTGGTGGTGTAACTATGTCTGGGTTAGGGCTGAAATTTGTACTAACAAAGTCCTACAAGATCAAAATTAAAGCATGTACATTGAACTAGGTTAATATATATATATATTCAAGTTTGCACATTTTGTGTAGAAATATTTGTAAACAACCTGGAAATCAGTGGCCTCACAAGTAGTTGCAACATCAAATGTTTGTCTAATGCCCATTCTCATTGTGGTATCAACCTATACATACATGTACATAGACATTTAACGCTTATAATATTTACAAGTGTACATGCACGTATTTCATATATCTAGTGAATTCAAAATTCATAAAACTGTAACTATACTAATGTAAACTTTAAACAAATTTACAATATGAATGTACTTGCCCCTGATCTATGATGCCCAATAGTGGAGTGGTTGAAAATCCCCTAGGAGGAATCAACATGGATGTCGATTGACTCACCTAAACCAACATAAATATTTCAAACATATATTTGATTCAATTATAAATTTAAAACTCAAGTTAAATTTATGATTTCATATATAATTTAAAAAATTGAAATAAAAATACCCCATAAGGTTTGCTAAGTACGAACGATGTCGATGTATGTACTTGTGGAATAGATGATTACCCCATCATTAGTGTCATATGTACACCAAACAATTTGATTGTTAAAATGTATTGCAAAATTTTCTTTGATATGTGCATCCATCAAAATTCTTATAAAATTAATGTACATAGATGCATATTTATACTTGTGTCACAATGTCCTTAGGGTGATGGTCTAATGTAAGAAACTCTACAAATGAACAGATGTAACCAAATGAACCACCAAAATCTCCCCGTCCACCTAAACTAGGTGTGGCCTGATTAGGTCCATAGCATACTTGATGACAACTAGTACATATATGGAGGAAGGGCCTCAAAACTCCTGGAGTGATTCTCATACCAGCTCCATAAAAAACTCCTCCATCATCATCATCTCTATGCTCCCCACCTACTATCACAGAAGCATGTTGATCAAGGTCTCATGTGAGTGTACTAAGGGAACCTAATATTGAGACCAGAGCTCGATGATGTACAGGTGCGGGAATGGGAGGACCAGGAGAAACATTAAGGGGTTGGGAATGCATGGGGCATTGGGGATCAACCCTTTCCCCTAACCTCTGTTGTGGCATGCCTCCATCAACACCCTAAAATGATCTAAAATCAAAATAATTGGGTTTTTTCCCCAGAACAAACTTTGCATACAATTTTCTCAAAAAATACAACAGGCACTCCCAATTAGCATGTGGGGGACTATCAAAAACCATATACCATCGATCCCAAAAATGTGCACTCATCTGTGGATGTATGCACCACCTCATGGATATTCTAGATTTGTTGGGTCGAATGGGTTGTCGAGTAACGGGGTCAAGAAAGTAGGGGGCTAGATGGGATTTCATCATTTTAAGGTCTAATATTTGTTTGTAAGAGAGACCGTCGGAATAAAATTGTCTGATTTGTTCTATCTCTCGTCGATGCCTATCAAGATCAAAATCGATCATCCTGATGAAATCAACAACGTTTTGCATCACAGATGCAAAACGTCTCACATGTGGTGGAATCAATGCTTGACTCTACATAGCATTGATTTGATTTTGTAAGGATGCAACTTGATCATTTATACATGCTCACGCCGCAGCCTTATCGCATTTATAGGTTAGATGTAAGTATTAGGGTGGAAAGTGGAGGTGCATGCATACCGAAGTGGTGGATTGATGATATCATCAATGTCAAAATCACATCCATGATATGATATAAATGTACACCGCATTTCAAATCATACAAAATAAGATGTGCATACATATATTAAGATCATATATTTAATTGAAATAGGATGAGCAACATATATATTAAGACCATATATTTAATTGAAATGCACATATATATACATTGATTGAACTTGAGCATGTCCATACAAAATTCAAAATTTAACATGTACATGTACATTTAAAATAAAAAATATGATGCATAATTTGCATGCATACCCGTGAAGGTAGAAGGGGAAAAAAAAACTAAACTATGCATCTACGCTTCTAAATAGGATATTGCATCTAAGATTAAGAATTTAAACTAATTTAAACTACAAATCTACAGAAATCTATCCTACTGCTCTCTAACTCTAAAGATTTCTCTAATTTACTTAGCTCTCAGATTTGTAAGCTAATTAAACTATTAAAATGACACTTAGAGAATGAGAAATGAACTATTCTACTCTAATATGATTAAAATATGCAAATTCTATTCTAATGGCAGCCATGACTGCAAATGCTTGATGCTTGAATGCTACTTGATGGATGCTGGAATGCTGGATGGTTTGGATGCTTGAATGCTTTGGAAACCTGCAGAGTAAGATTGCATTAGTTGGGATCCATTTCTTGTAGCCCAAGAGCTGTATTTATAGCTTTCACGACAACACAATTGTACAGGAAACCGGGATGAGGGGCTGTGATTTTCTCTGGAGAATCCAAAGGCATGGGATGAGAAGAAGGAGTTGATCATGGAGAATGGTTTCTCCCCATGAAAACACCAGGCAAGAAGAGAGGAGATTGATGGAAGAAGATTGAGGAGGATCTCCTACAAGTTTGTCCCCTCAAGCTCTTCCCGTGAATGGAAGCTGCATTAATTAGATTTAAAAAATCTAATTTTATTGGTGAGCGAATAGTGTAAATGATTTATGCATAAATTAAATATTTTTAGTTTATTTAATTTTAGTAAAAGAGGAATAAATAATTTAATAATTCAAACTATAGGGTTTGTTTTATTAAATTAAAAAGGAGAATGATAATTAAATAAAAGATTTTTAGCAATCTTTATTTAATTAAGAAGAAAGGTGATTTTAAATAACACAAATTATTTAAATTGTGTATTTAATTTTAAGATAGAAGTAATAATGATAATAATT
Source organism: Sequoia sempervirens (assembly GCA_007258455.2). NCBI lineage: Eukaryota > Viridiplantae > Streptophyta > Pinopsida > Cupressales > Cupressaceae > Sequoia > Sequoia sempervirens. Next base: position 20,525 of record VDFB02045514.1, on the reverse strand, counting down.
AAATAAAACAAAGTTTTAAATTTTGTTTATTTAGTTAAGAGATAAATAATATGATGAAAATGATAATAATTAAATAAAACAAAGTTTTTGATTTTGTTTATTTAATTAGGAGAGAAAAATAGAAGAATTTAATAAATGAACTTAATATAAATAAATATTTCTATTTATTTACTAAGTAGAAGAATTTAAGATTAATTAATCAAATAAGTCGAATTCAATTAATTAGATTCTCCAGACCATTTTTAGGTGTCTACATTTTGCCCCTCTTTGAAATGATGTGTTTACGCAGTGCTTCAAAGAATGATTTTGCTTCAACTACCAGTATTGACGAAAGGTTTTAAAGCATGCCCCAGACTTGCCCTAGATGTTGAATTTTGAAATGATAGTGATATATGCCCCCTCGGGAGATAAATTGATGAGTTTTGGATTTTTATGATTTTTCAAAATAAAAAATTTGAATTTTTATGATGGTTTGTTGATGAATTGGTGAAGAAACAATTTATCTCCCGACTAGATTGTCCATACATGCCCCTGTGATAGATAAGAATTAATTCTTCATAAGGAAAAATAAATAAATCCCATAAAAATCCCCCAAAAATAGCCTATAAATACTCAAAAGGTCATTCTCAAAAGTCATTTGTGCATTTGACTTTGACAACCTTATGATAGAGACCCTTTAGAGTATTCAGAGCTAGGATGCCGATCCCTTACCACACCCACCGACTCGAGCGTGTGCGCTATCACTAGCATCCAACCGATTATGGTCCTCCGGTATGTACCCCAACTCGTCCTCGTTATTCACGCCCATATTTTTGATGTGTTTTTGCACGTTTTTTGAGTTTTAGCACGCGGTGAACGCTGTGTAGCGTGTCCATGCTCTGTTGTAGCACATCATAGTTATAGCGCGTCCGGTCAATAGCGTAGCGCGTCCGGTAAGTTTTGCAGCGCGTCAAAAGTTTTAGCGCATTAGGTTGATTTTGTAGCGCGTCAGTGAAATTTTGTAGTGCGCTAGAAATTTTAGCGCGCAGGGTCAGATCTGTAGTGCGCCAGAATATTTAGCGCATTAGGTTGATTTTGTAGCGCTTTTGGTATAGATTGATGTAATCATTGTGCGTTTTGATTTTCGTCGATTTGTTTTTGATTCCATCTATTTTAGTTTGATCTTGACTAAAATATATGGGAAACGATCTCATGATGAGCGAGATCTATTGAGTGATAATAATTAACCTCATGATAGGCGAGGAATAATTATGCATTCTGAATGATTGAACCCAATTGATAGATGAGGGTTCCTTGATGTTTTGATAGGTTGATAGGAAAAAGCACAATTTTTTTAAAAATTTGATGATCTTTTGATATTCTGATAAAAATGTTTTGGTTTGCATGAGTACAGGAGCAATTAGATGTTATCCAGGTGTGAGAGCAGTTCCCCTGGCCTTTTGATATGATATCGCGACTTACACCAGACGAGAGACAGCATATTGCTGCTTGTGGTTTGGCGACATTGCTTGACATGCCTCATATTAGACTCAATAGGGGTCTATTGATAGCTTTGGCAGAGCAGTGGCATAGTGACCACAACACCTTTCATTTACCTACTGGTGAGATGACCGTGACGCCAGAGGATGTATGGCTTATTCTTCGTATTCCGTTTGTTGGAGAGATTGTGGTTCATGATTCGGAGAAGGTTGGTGGGGTAGAGGCTATGCAGAGAGTCTTTCAGGATCCCCATGTTGCAGGAGAGTGGATCTCATGGATAGATATATATGAGGCTTATGCTCCGCTCCCTTCAATGTTGGCCGGCTTTATTGGTGGATTCCTTTGTCCTGATAAGAGGTCAAAGGGTCTATCTCTTGGATGGGGTCGGGTGCTAGAGGGCCTGGTGGTCCATAGGACGAGATATGCATGGGTCATGTGCATGCTTGCCCAGTTATATCATGACTTGCATTGGATCGTGTATCTCGGCGACAGCAGTCTATCGGCGGGAGCTACCCTTCTCTAGGTATGGGCATGGGAGCATATTGCTGTCACGCGTCCCGTGCTAGTGTTGGTCAGAACAGCGACGAGGCCATATGTATTTTGATATAGAGGCAGGCCTACCCAGCATATGATGGGTAAGCTTGAGTATTGGAGGCAGATTGTTGATGATATAGAGGCAGTGACCTAGCATCCGTACTTAGACTGTGATGATTGGGACGATGATGATATTGAGTTGGGGTTCTTATCTAATTTGATGTATTTGATCGGGAAGAGCCCCAGGGTTTTGGAGCGATTCCTGTTTGGTCGTGTGTATAGACAATATGGGATCGTTCAGTGCATGCCACAGGGTGTAGCACATTATGGACGACGTCGGATAGATGTTCCTGATTAGGGTCCTAACTTGCCTTACGGGGCACTTGTTGAGGGTTACCGTGCTTTACAGCCATCAGCATGGGATGTTCAGCGGGATATTATCGAGGCGCCCATTACTCCTGAGTACGGAGAGTATCTGGCTTTACACCCTTCTCCACGGATCACTATTCCAGATGAGCCAGCACCTGTACCAGTGGTGGCACCAGCAGTAGCACCAGCAGCACCAGCATTAGCACCAGCAAAGGGTGTTCAGGTTGGTCAGTGACAGGGGAGAGAGGAGGATGTTGATGTGGATGTGGAGAGCAGCTCAGAGACTGACAGCGATGAGAGTTCTGGTAGCAGTGAGGATAGCAGTGATGATGATGGCGGAGATGGGGGAGACCGAGTGTAGTAGGTACATCAGAGCCATCTTCCAGTGCGCCTCGTAAGAGGCAGGCTGTTGTTTCCTTGGCGGCAGATCCATCAGAAGTCGTAGGTTTACAGGTGCAGGTGCAGACATTGCAGGGACATCTAGCACAGGTGCAGGGGTTATTAGCACAGACGCAGGCACAACTAGCTACTGCTTAGACTCAGATTACATCTCTGATTAGTGAGAGAGATGGGGCCCTATAAGCAGCAGCGACCACACAGGCTCAGTTGACAGGATTACGAGCACAGTTGTCCACTGCATAGGCACAGATCACAACCTTGACTGCAGAGCGAGATACCATTAGATGAACATCAGAGACAAAACAGGCGACTGCAGAGAGGTTGCAGAGAGTGGTAGATGGGACTTCTATGGCGGATTATATGTGAGAGGCCATGCGGGCAGGTGCTGAGATTGAGTATTACCGGAGCCATTATCATGAGCTTTGCCCCCCAGAGCAGAGAGTTAGTTATGCTCAGTCTCGCTCAGAGAGGACTCGGTCGAGGACAATGAGTAGAGGTGTGGTACAACCTCTTCCGAGAGGTCCGAGAGATCCTGGGATGTCTGGTGGTGGTACCGATACTGGTGCGAGACCGGCTCCTTCTGGTGGGAGTACTACTTGATATCAGTCGTGTACTCCTTGAGAGATATGTACAGCCATTTTTGACTTGATGTTATTTTCATTCTTTTCAGACTTCATTATATACTTGACACTTGATGAGATATATATGTGCAGCGGTTCGATTGTTTTATGATATGTGTTTACATGATTTATGTGATGGATGCATTTATTTTATGATTTATTGATGTGATGGATGCATTGATCTTATGATGTGAAATGGTATTGATGATGTATTTCTTTTCTTAATGAGATGTAATGTATGATAGATAAAATGTGATGTTTAATGAATGACATATGGAAATGTAAATGAATGTTGGATAAATGAAATGTAATGATGTATGATAAATAAGATGGAATGCAATGATGTATGATGAACATGTGATGATGAGTATGTGATGATGTAAATGTAAATGATGTATGATGAAAATGTAATGTAATATTTATGAGATGAAATGTAAAATGAAATGTGATAAATGAATATGTGATATGTGATAAATGGATGATGTAATGAATTGTAAATGGTGTATGATAAATAAGATGGAATGCAATGATGTATGATGAACATGTGATGATGAGTATGTGATGATGTAAATGTAAATGATGTATGATGAAAATGTAATGTAATATTTATGAGATGAAATGTAAAATGAAATGTGATAAATGAATATGTGATATGTGATAAATGGATGATGTAATGAATTGTGAATGGTGTATGATAAATAAGATGGAATGCAATGATGTATGATGAACATGTGATGATAAGTATGTGATGATGTAAATGTAAATGATGTATGATGAAAATGTAATGTAATATTTATGAGATGAAATGTAAAATGAAATGTGATAAATGAATATGTGATATGTGATAAATGGATGATGTAATGAATTGTAAATGTAATGATAGATGAGTAGATGAATGATGAGATGTAAATATAATATTTATGAGATGAAATGTAAAATGAAATGTGATAAATGAATATGTGATATGTGATAAATGGATGATGTAATGAGATGATGTATGTAAATGTAAATGAAATGTAATGAAATGGAAATGAATGATGAGATGTAAATGGAATGATATATGAATGAATTGCAAATGTAATGATAGATGAGTAGATGATGTTTAATGAATGATGAAATGTAAATTGTGAATTTATGATGAGATGAAGAAATGATCCTATATGCATGTTGTTTATGAAAATTGTATGTGTCAAGTGTACTCAGTCTTTTAATAAGAAAAGATAACATCGTTTGTGAATGAATCATTGTAACTTGTGCCACCAGTACTCTGCAGATGTATTATTATGAATGCAATCTATGTTTAACCATGCAAATGTCTATTTTATCCATGCAAACCTAAGTGTCATTTCAATAATCATTTTATTCTGCTTTGTATCATCACTGAGCTTTATTTTTAAAATGTTGAAAGCGAATACAAGCATCAATGATATGAGATAGACCAATGATGACCTAAGTATTTTCTTTCATGATTTTTGATATTGCAAGCGAACACAAGCATCATGGTATGAGATAGACCAATGATGACCTGAGCATTTCTTGCGTAAACAAACAAGAATTAATCATTTTCTTAAGTGAATTGGAATGTCATCCATGATACTTGGTAGAGCACTTCCCGCGACAATTCACAAAATAATAATGACTAACTCACAAAACAACAAACAAAGAAAAGGTATCATTCTTCTTCCTTACTTCTCTAGTTCAATACATCATTGAGTAGCTCCAAAGAAATGATAACCAAATGATAAAATGAAAAGCACAACAATTCAAATTCTACTTAATGTATTTTCAAATCATTATTCAGATTAGATCATCAGTGTTGAGATGTGTGTGCTGATGTGTGCATGATATTCCCAAATGTTTAACTAAATGATGTGACCTAAAAGACCTATCCTAGGGGTCTCGGGGACTGATCAAAGATTAGTCTTGCCTACATTATACACGCAGAGACCACGTAGTTCGACTGATACAGACTCCACTTTTGACTGACATAGACTCATTTTTGTGTTTTTGATTTTCTGATGTTTTTTTGTATTTTGGGTTTTCTGATGTTTTTGGATTTCGGATTTTCTGATGTTTTTGGATTTTGGATTTTCTGATGTTTTTGGATTTTGGATTTTCTGATGTTTTTTGGATTTTGGATTTTCTGATGTTTTTGGATTTTGGATTTTCTGATGTTTTTGGATTTTGGATTTTCTGATGTTTTTGGATTTTGATGGGTTTGCCACTTGAGGTTGTCATGTTTGACTGCCTTTCCATGTAAGCTGAAAGTCTACTTGTACTAGATAACACTAGGATGTTGCCCCCAAGCCAGGGTAAAACATGGTATCTCTGCTATGATATGGATAATGGTAATCCCAAATGATAGATGGAAATGATATGAAAGGAAACAATCGTAACAACACTGTACCTAATAGACAGAGGAGAGCGGTGAAAATCACAAGTTACGCCTGTTTGCCAGGTTTTCATCACTTGTTTTTATTGTATCCTCTTTCCCTTTTCTTTTGTATTTTTATTTTTATATATTTTTTGTTTTGTGTTGTTTTTCTCTTTTTCTGTCATCATGACGCCTGTTTGCCAGGTTTTCATCAAGACAACTTTATTGACCGTGCACTAGAGATCCTCAAGTGTAGAATCGCCTGAGATGAATGCTGTTCATGGGCTCCTCCAACATGTCTCCTTCTGGTGTAGACAGTCGGTATGCTCCTGATCCATAGACTGATATGATGACATAAGGTCCTATCCAGTTAGGTTCAAACTTTCCCATCTTTTCTCTGTCTGCTTGATTTCTAGGGTTTTCCTGTAGGACCAAGTCTCCAATCTGGAAGACTCTAGGCTTAACCCTATGATTATAGTTCCTAGACATTCTTTGTTGATAGGCTGTCAAATGATTGACAGCTTGTTGTCGACGTTCATCAAGTAGCTCTAATTCCTGAAGTCTAGAGATCCTATAATCTTCATCTGAAATGAGTCCCTTTAGTGAAACTCGAAGGGATGGAATTTCTAACTCAATAGGTAATATTGCCTCTGATCCATAAACAAGAGCATATGGTGTAGCTCCTGTTGGTGTTCTGATGCTAGTCCTGTAAGCCCAAAGAGTAGGGTTAAGCTGAACGTGCCAATCACGTCCTACCTCATTTACAGTTTTCTTGAGAATCTTTAGGATTGTTTTGTTGGAAGCTTCTGCCTGTCCATTACCTTGAGGGTAATATGGGGTTGAATAACGATGTTGGATGTGAAACTTTTCACACGGTTCTTGGACATCTTGGTTCTTGAAAGGCCTGCCATTATTTGTGATGATTGACTGGGGTATCCCATATCTACAAATGAGATAATTAAGTATGAAAGATGATATTTGCTTTCCAGTGATTGTGGTTAAGGGAACCACCTCCACCCATTTTGTAAAATATTCGGTTGCTGTGATAATGAACTTGTGTCCATTAGATGAAGATGGGTGAATTTTCCCTACCAGGTCTAATCCCCACTGATAGAAAGGCCATGTAGTTGCAAATGGATGTAGCTCCTGCGCTGGTGCATGTATAAGATTGCCATGGATCTGGCATTTTGAACATCTTTTGACAAACTGATAAGACTCTTGCTCCATGTGTGGCCAGTAATACCCCAAACGAAGAGGTTTCTTGGCTAAAGATAATCCACTTGAATGTGTACCACAAATTCCTTCATGGACCTCGTGTAAAGCAGAAGCGGATTCGTCATGTTCTAAACAACGTAAAAGAGTACCATCTAGGCCTCGACGGTAAAGGGTGTCAGCAATAATGGTATGTTTGGCGGATTGGCGTATGAAGTTGCGCTTTTGGTTGCGAGAAAGATCTGGCGGTAAGATATTATCTTTCAGATAAGTATAAATGTCTCCATAAATGGAAGATTGGGCACTATCCAAAAGGCTTATGGTTTGGGATTTAGGATTTGTGTATGCAGGATTTGATACTTGTTCTACAATAAATCGATAATGATCTTGCATTTCAGGCATTTGTAGAAGAGATGCTATTGTGGCCATGGCATCTGCTGCTTTGTTCTCTGATCTTGGTATCTGCTCTGATCTTGGTATCTGCTCAAATTTGATTTCTATGAAGTACTTTCTTAGGTCATCCACCAGCCTCTTGTATAAAATCAGTGTGTCATCCTTAGTTTGATAATCATTGTTGACTTGGTAGATGATTAACTGGGAGTCTCCATACACCTGTAGTTCTGTGATTTTCCATTCAATAGCCACTTTTATTCCAAGGATCAAAGCTTCATATTCTGCCACATTGTTAGTGCAACGGAAGGTAAGCCTGTATGATCGTGGAATTGTGTGCCCAAGAGGTGTGACAAATAGAATTCCTGCCCCTGATCCATGTTGTGTGTAGGATCCATCGAAGTAGAGTTGCCATGGTTGTGTTGTAACGTTGAGGATGTCCGCATCGGGAAATTCCATGGTCATAGGATGACTGTCTGATAATGGAGCTTCTGCTAATTGTTCGGCGATGACTTGTCCTTTGATAGCTCGCCTTTCAACATATTGAATATCAAACTCACTAAGGAGCATGACCCACTTTGCCAACCTTCCTGTTAAAGCTGCTTTGCTCAGTAAGTACTTGAGAGGATCAATTTTTGCAACGAGCTTGATGGTGTGAGTGAGCATATAGTGTTGCAATTTTTGTGTTGCAAATACTACTGCTAAGCATGATTTTTCAATGAAGGTGTAGTTTACTTCATGTCCATTGAGTGTCCTACTGATATAGTATATAGCCTGTTCCTTTCCTTCCCTATCCTCTTGTGCTATCAAGGCTCCTAAAGAAATATTCGTTGTTGTGATATATAGCAACAATGGCTTGTCTTCACTGGGTGGTACCAAGATTGGTGGTGTCATCAGATAATGCTTGATTTGATTGAAAGTACTCTCACACTGTTCATCCCATTTAAAAGGCACATTTTTATGCAAAAGATGGTTGAATGGATGACACCAATCTGCTAGTTGAGAGATGAATCTTCTGATGGACTGTAGTCGGCCTTGTAGAGATCTTAATGTACTGATATTCTTGGGAGGTGGCATTTCCATAATGGCTTTAACTTTTGCTGGATCTACTTCAATTCCTTTTGTAGAAACTATGTATCCAAGGAGTTTTGTTGATGTTACTCCAAAGGCACATTTCTTAGGATTCAATCTGACTTTGAATTTTTCCAACCTGTCAAATATTTTGGCCAATATCTCTAGATGTCCTTCTCTGGTGTAAGATTTGGCTAAGATGTCATCCACATAGTCCTCCATGAAGGTATGCATCATGTCATGGAAGATTGTTGTCATAGCTCGCTGGTATGTAGCTCCTGCATTCTTTAACCCAAAAGGCATGACGTTCCAGCAAAAGGTGCCCCATGGACATGTAAATGCTGTCTTTTCTTGGTCTTCAGGAGCTATCTTGATTTGATTGTATCCTGAAAATCCATCCATGAGTGATAACATTTGATGGCTAGCTGTTAGATCTACAATCATGTCTATGTTTGGAAAGGGAAAATCATCCTTTGGACATGCTTTATTTAAATCCCGGAAATCAGTACATATTCTAATGGTGTTATCTGGCTTTGAAACAAGTACAATGTTGGATATCCATTCCGCATAATCAATAGATCTGATAAATCCAGCATCTAGTAGTTTCTTTAAATCATTTTTGACCAATAATGCAACATGTGGATGCATTTTTCTCAGCTTTTGTTTTACTGGTTTAGTGCCATCTGGTAAGGATAAGTGATGCATAATGAGATCTGTGTCTAAGCCTGGCATGTCAGAGTATGACCAAGCAAAATTGATGCATCGTTCTTTAAAGAATTTGATAAAATCTGGCTTTTCTGTATCTGTTATGGAAGCTGCCAGGTGTAGGATTCTTGCTTTCTCTGTTGTGCCAATATTAATAGACTATGTGGGTTCTATCAACATTGATGATCTTTCATGGTAATGTTGCGGGAGGATGTCAAACCTTCCATCCTTTGGTGCCTCAATGAGGTTTTCGCCATCGGATGCGTTCTTTGTTTTTACTATTTTAGGATCAAATACTGCCATAGAATGGTGTTCACCATCAGATCCATTTTTTTCTTTCATATTTTTGCAACTGGAAGGCTTGGCATCCTCTTGCCTGAAAGCATCGTTAAAAGAAGTATTGGTAGAACAAGTATCAGATTCCTCACAGCAAAGGTAGTTGATAATGGTGAAATCATTGTAAAAAACAGGGAGGTCAATAGGGTTTTGGGGTTCCCATTCGATAAGCTCAGGATGTAGTAAAGGCAACGAATCATTAGATGGGTTGAGGTCAGTGATTGTGAAAGCTCGGACAGAAATGTCGTCTAGGTTGTTTGTGGTTATGTCGAGGCCTACAAAGGTATTTTCTCCCACATCATTTATCTCAATCGATGTCCGTTCATCTTCACTTGAGTCATCGAAATTTTGTGTTTCATAGACAATAGGATTAAAGCTTGAGCTTTGACCCTCCTCGTGTTTGGGGGTATACTTTTTGATAATGTCAATCTGAATATCCTCATAGGAAACATCTGATAAGTTGTCCCACTCATACTCATTTGAATCCGTTTCAGAGTTACCTCTTATTTGAAGAATACGCTCCACAGTTCTATTGGTGATTTCTGCTCTTGCTTTTTCTGTGTATCCTAGTCCAGTTTTGCCATTCTGCTGAATTGTGAGGACTTGGATTGGTTCTGTCACACTTTGTTTCCCTCGATCAAGAGATCTTTGTTTTGCTACATATCCTAGTCCCATTTTATCCTTATGTTGGATCGTAAGAGGCTGGATTGGTTCTGTTATGCCTTGTTTCCTTAACCCGAGAGGTCCCTGTCCTGAATATCCCATCTTCTCCAGAATAGTTTTTCCTTTTCCATATTGATTTGTCTCTATGATGTTACTTGTGGAAGCGGAAGCTTCCTCATCCTTATAAAGCCAATTTAGTATGGCCTTATCTTCTGATTCTTCATCTAAGCTCCCAACTTTTACAAATATGCCATCTAATGCTGTTGTAGATTGTTCTGAATTGTGGGTGTTTGTCGATGGCTATCCATACGTTTGTAAGGGGGTAACATTTGTGATAGTTGAAATGAGTGTCCTACACCATATTCACTTATTCCTTCATCACTTATCTGTACTTCTTTGGTGAATTGGTGTGAGAGTGGAGCCAATTGCTCTTCAACATTTGAAGGGTTAGATTGTGCCACCCTTATCTCTTGTGATTTTTGTTGTTTTGGAAGCCACTTTGAAATGAAGCTCTATTGTTGCTCACTATCTGATGTGCCAACTTCTCTATTGTTAGGTATGAATGTATCCTGAGATGTCTTCAATGCATGACAAGCTTGGGTGTCATTGTAGTCTGCTGTGATTGTCACCTCCTGTCCATTGACGGGAAATTTCAAGCATTGATGATAAGTAGAAGGTACTGCTTGCATATCATGGATCCAAGGGCGTCCCAACAATATGTTGTATGTTAGTTCTCTATCTAAAACTTGGCAAACCACTTTTTGGACAATAGGCCCAACTTAAATGGGTAATATGATCAACCCTTTAGAGGACCTTTCTTCCTCATCATATGCTTTGATTGTGATTTTTCTTCTTGTATCAATGGCTTCATCTGAGTATCCTAGTGCACGAATCAGTTTTAAGGTACAAATATTTAAACCAGCCCCCCCATCTATCAGGACACGCTTTACACGATGTTTATGGATAAGGACTTCAATGTGAAGGGCGGAATTGTGCGGATGGGTGAGTGATATATCATCATGTTCGGAAAATGAAAGGCAATGAGGTGCGGATAGATGTCCCACCATAGCTTGGAATTGACACACATCCAGATTGTTAGGTACCGTAGTTGATACAAGAGCTTGTTCAAGAATCTCTTTGTGTGAGGGGGAAATCTTCAAAAGTTCCAAGATTGATATTTGTGCCGGTATTTTCTGCAATTGATCGATGAGATTATATTGATTGGAGGGAGGATTCACTGATGGGGATGATATTGATGCTCCTTTCAATATAACTTTGGATTGTGCCCTTGTTGTGGCATTAACCAGTTGGTATTCTTGTTTCCCTTTGAGTGTGATTACATTGATTTGGTTTTCAGAGTTATCCATATGTTGTACCAAATTGGTAGATGTAATGTCATTGTTCTGATTGATTTGGTTGCATAACTCTTCATCCTCCTTGGTAGCGGAAAAACAAAGGATTGTTGTGTCATAAACATAACCAACATTGTTACCTTTGGTGTTTGCGGAAGAAGATTCTCCCTTCTGATAATTGGGTAGAGGATTTTTGAATGTTGTATGATCTTTGTTTGTTTGAGGGCCCTCTACAAATACTTTCTTTTGATCTATGAGGTCTTGTACCGCATGTTTTAATTGCCAATAGTTTTCAGTCATGTGGCCTTTATTTTGATGATAGTGATAGTAATGTAAGTCATTCCACCATGATGGTTTGACTTGAGGGTCCCAATTTCTAGCCTCTTGTACTTGAATGAGTTTTTCGTCTAAAAGCTCTTTGAGGACTGATTCCAATGATTGCCCTAACGGTGTGAATTTGTGTTTATTGGAGGGTCGTTGAAATGATTGGGTTTTTGTTTCTCCACTATTTTGATTATTTCCTTGATCACTACTTTGTTTGACATTAAAACCATTGTTTTGTTTGTTTGTAGTGGTTGGTGTCAAGGTGAATACTGGTTTAGGTGCGTGTGTATCGATCATGGTATCAGTATTCTTGTTCTTTTTCCAAAATCTTGGCTTTTTGTTGTTGTTGTTAGAGGAATGGTTATTGTTTGAACCTTCAATGAAGTGTTTGATTGTTCCTCTTTTGATTAGAGCCTCTTCGATTTTGAGTCCCTTTTCGATAACTTGTTCAAATGTGGATGGACATTGTAAGTCCAATCTATAATTCATGTCATCTACTAAGTTATCAATGAACATCTCTATCTTCTCCTCTTCAGGAATAGATCTAGGGTATTTAGCAAATAGCCTTCTCCATCGTTGGAGAAAGGAAAGAAATTTTTCACCTTTTGCTTGTTTAGTGTTGTAGAGTTCTTTTAAGGTTACCCCATGTTGGATGTTGAATGAGAAGTGTGTAATGAACCTATTGATTAGTTCTTCAAAGGATTGAATCCCAGGTTCCAATTTAGAAAACCACTCCATGCAAGTGTTTCCTAAGCTTCTTGGAAATAATCGTAGTAAGTAAGAGTCCTCGTGTGCGAACTCTATGCTCATAGCTCAAAATTCCCGTACGTGATCAAACAGATCAGTTCTCCCATTGTATTTGTTGTATGTTGGGTACTCACAATACCTTGGAAATGGTATCATGTTAATGCTTGAGTCAAATGGATAAGGGAAAATGTCTTGCAATAAATATCTCTTTGTTGGCCCTTGTTGGATATTTTGGAACTATAATTGCAATTGTTGGATTTGTCTTGTCAAAGCATCTATTTGATTTGGATTTTCTATACTAGTTGAGTTAGGTGTGGTTGTTTCCTTGAGTTGATTGACATCAAAGTCTTTAGGAAGTTTAGCACCTTTGTCAGCTAATAGTAGAAGATACTTTTCCATGTCTTGCTCTAGCATCTTTTCCATAAATTTATGGAAATGAGGGTCTTGTTGAACTTTCTTGATTTCCTCTGCAGTTATTTCTTTCTCATGTGAGTTAATAAGAGGATCAGTGTTGCTATATCATCCCCAAGGGTTTTCTTCAGCCATGGCTGCTATTCTTTCGTTTTCTTGTTCTCGTGGTTTTTGATATGCTGCTCATGTGAAAATAGGCATACAAACGTTTAAAGTTTTATTCTAGACTTTGATCTTGGATTTGATTGGATAAGTGTCAAGTTTGTTGATTTAAAATCTGATTTAGTTTTATCTAGTTTCGTGATGGAAGGATGATAAAATCCTTGATAGGAAAACTTTGATAGAAAATCTCAGATTTTGGTGATAATGACACTATGCAAGATGCTGCAAGATCTGGGTGTAGGGGTAAAGCTTTCCCTTTGTGTGACTTAAGTGTTCTGGACTGTGAAAAAAAAATGTTCTGGACTGATGAAAACCTTGTTATCGATATGGGTAAACTGACAAAATGTCCTATTAACTCTCTGTTTTTCTGACTTTATGGCGCGCTAAAACAGAGACCGGGCGCGCTAAAATAGATACTGGGCGCGCTGAAACAGAGACCGGATGTGCTAAAACAGAGACCGGGCGCGCTGAAACAGAGACCAGGCGCGCTAAAACAGAGACTGGGCGCGCTGAAACATAGACCAGGTGCGCTGAAACAAAAACCAGGAGCGCTAAAACAGAGACCAGGCACGCTGAAACAGAGACCAGGCGTGCTAAAACAGAGACCAGGCGCGCTGAAACAGAGACCAGGCGCACTAAAATAGAACCTTAAGGTGTTTAAGAGAGAAAAACTATCTTATTCTATGAAACTCACTTGGCCTGGTATCATATTGGATGGCTGGTTGTGGGATGTATTCTGGACGAATTCTCTGACTGTGATTGTGGTGTTGCCTAAGAGCTCTTCTTTGGAAATATGCTTGTGAATCTAAGGGAGCTACAGCATAGTCGTCTGTATAACCTCTAGAGAAATCGTGATACCTATGAATGAAAGTCCTATGTTGGAGTAGAACTTTCCTGCTTTGATACAGAAATCGTTGTTTTCTTAGGATTTGTTTGTATACAAGTGTTTTCTTTGGTTTTCGGATTCGTTTGGCAAGAGATTTCTTGACAAACTTGGTGGATACCCAATCTCGAATCATGAGAAATCCACAAGTGTGTTGATTTTAAGGATTTTTGTGATGATCTTATCTGAGTTTAATGATAGAAAACACAACAATCAAGAATAGAATGGTTGTCTTTTAAAAAATCCTAGAATCTAAACAAATAGTGTATGTTCTCAAGAATCAATCATTCTTCTTGATTTTCACTAGTTTGATAACAAGATAAAACACTTCAAATAGACTCACTCCTAGAGATAAAAGGTCATCGTTATATACTCGAATGGCCCACAGCTTGGAATTGTGTCGACTCACACAGCCATGTCACCCCCTAGAGGGCGCCTGTGTTTTTGTCTTTTCCAGGTGCGTACTCAGAGTGACGAAAGTGGATACCGGATCCCCTGAGCAAACAGTCCTTGGCAATTATATGGTGAGTGCTTGAGGGTAGATTCTTCCCCGCCCCTGCACCGCCGAGTATTACAATGTTCGGAAACTGACAGGCGTGCTTCTATTTCTAGCTTCTTAGATAGGGTTTCCATTCGGAGCAGCAAATGGATAAACTCCCTCAAGAGACCTCCCAATCTTTAAAACAAAGATTTTGGTGATGGTTATCTTGCACACTTCCGTTGAAAGAGGGTTTCCCCAAATTCACATAAATTTTTAAGTGGGTTGGAATACCATGGCTTTTGGTTGTCCTCACTCAGGTCGTTCCCGTAGGGTGAGTACTTTTTCCCACTATGGCAGGCCTGTCTAAAGGTTTTAAGAAAGCTTAAAATGCATAAAGTAATGGTGAGTCTAGTATTCTGATGCACCCAGTTAAGGGGAGAGCATAAACCTATCACCCAAACACAGCAAAAAAATGTTGTTCTTTTTAAAACCCAAAAGACAAGTGATTTACTCTAATGGAGATATTGCTCCATGATAAGCATGATGTTCAATTTTTAAACTGCAAAAAGAAATGTGACGTTTCTATCCTAGGATTGGTAAATTTTAATCCATTTCTATCCTATGATTGGTAAATTTTAACTGTTTCTATCCTAGGATTGGTAAATTTTAACTGTTTCTATCCTAGGATTGGGCGCCAAATTGTAAGCGGTAGAAGGGGAAAAACAAACTAAACTATGCATCTACACTTCTAAATAGGATATTGCATCTAAAACTAAATGAATTTAAACTAATTTAAACTAAAAAGCTTCAGAAATCTATCCTATTGCTCTCTAACTCTAAAGATTTCTCTAATTTACTTAGCTCTCAGATTTGTAAGCTAATTAAACTATTAAAATGACACTTAGAGAATGAGAAATGAACTATTCTACTCTAATATGATTAAAATATGCAAATTCTATTCTAATGGCAGCCATGACTGCAAATGCTTGATGCTTGAATGCTGCTTGATGGATGCTGGAATGCTGGATGGTTTGGATGCTTGAATGCTTTGGAAACCTGCAGAGTAAGATTGCATTAGTTGGGATCCTTTTCTTGTAGCCCAAGAGCTGTATTTATAGCTTTCACGGCAGCACCATTGTACAGGAAACCGGGATGAGGGGCTGTGATTTTCTCTGGAGAATCCAAAGGCATGGGATGAGAAGGAGCTGATCATGGAGAATGGTTTCTCCCCATGAAAACACCAGGCAAGAAGAGAGGGAGGATTGATGGAAGAAGATTGAGAGGACTCGCAGTTTGTCCCCTCAAGCCTTCCTGTGAATGGGTTTACTAATTAGATTTAAAAAATCTAATTTTATTGGTGAGTGAATAGTGTAATGATTTATGCACAAATTCAAATATTTTTAGTCATTTAATTTTAGCAAAGAGGAATAAATAATTTAATAATTCAAACCATAGGTTTGTTTTATTAAATTGGGTAAGGAGAATGATAATTAAATAAAGATTTTAGCACCCTTATTTAATTACAAGAAAGGTGACTTAAATAAATACAAAATTATTTAAATTGTGTATTTAATTTTAAGAAGTACATGATAATAATTAAAGAAAACCAAAGTTTTTAATTTGTTTATTTAATCAAGAGAGAAATAATATGATGAAAATGATAATAATTAAATAAAACAAAGTTTTTGATTTTGTTTATTTAATTAGGAGAGAAAAATAGAAGAATTAATAAATGAACTTAATATAAATAAATATTTCTATTTATTTACTAAGTAGAAGAACTTAAGATTAATTAATCAAATAAGTCGTATTCAATTAATTAGATTCTCCAGACCATTTTTAGGTGTCTACATACAAATCATTAAACTAAACTATGTACATACACAAATTTCTAAATTTAAGAACTATATGCAATTTTTAATACATGCACGCATATTACCAATAATAAACTTGAAACATTCACAAAAGCTCATTTTATGTCTAACACACACACACACACACATATATATTACAAATTTTCAGCAAGAGAAATCATGATCTAGTAGATAGTCATAAAATATATACTATTATATATTATTCATTATAAGTTCATAAATTCCACCAAATTCATAAATCCTTGTCACTAAAAATATCCATCTAGAACCAAATCATAAATTCATGTCACTAAAAATATCCATCCAACCAAATTTATAACCATCACACAAAATAATCCATCGCTCACCAAATTCATAAATCATAACTATTTAAGATCATTGTCTTAATTTAGAAACTATTGTGGCTCTCTACTACATCTCTTCATTTCTTTGTGTTTTCCTTTTAAGAATCGAAAGTTCTCCTCTCCTCTAGCCATTGTCGATGCTCATCTAAGATCCCATCCATAGCCCTAATAGCATCAACAATGGTTTGCATCCCAGATGCAATCATCTCATAGAAGGTGCAAATACATTCTTCATTTTGAATAATGTTGATTTGATCTTGGATGGTTCTAACATTGGCATTGATTTTTTCTTGCAAACGAGCATGTTCATCTATTTTAGGTGGTGGAGGTGGGGGGTTACGAGGTGGAGTGGGTGGAGGTGGAGATGAAGGTGGTGGAGATGGATGGCGTGGAGGTGGATTGCAAATATTATTGAATGGATCCATATGATATTTCAGATATGAGCGAACCTGCATTAGATTTTTAATTTCAAGATGTAAGATACATGTTTAGGAAATACATTTAAACCATTCAATATAAATGGCCTTAAATAATTGAATACAAATGATAAAATATGTAAGCCTCATTTATGTCTAAGACACATGTTACTTGAATGAAAATACAATTAACTATTAATATTATAATCTTGCATGATCTTATTATTGTTAAATTTGGTTGCCTTGGGCAACTTTGAACACCAAATTTTAAGAACTTCTTTGATCCCCTTAAGAAATGTCATATTGTGACCCCTTAAGAAATTGAATTATGATTTAGGGTGACAGGATAGCTTAAGGGGATCTACGTCTAGTGAGGTCCTAGGAGAAAATGACATGGCTCAAGTGAATAAAATTTGGTGAAGTTTCCCAAGGCAACCAAATTTCATTAATAGCCTTTAAAGAAAAAATGATGGCTTTAGGGTTTAGTGTTTAGAGTTTAGAGTTTAGGGTTTAGGGTAATAGGATAGCGTAAGGGGATCTACATGGCATAAGGGAATGAAATTTGGTGGAGTTTCCTAAGGCAACCAAATTTCATTAAGAGCCTAAGAAAAAAATGATGGCTTTAGGGTTTAGAGTTTATGGTTTAGGGTAATAGGATAACTTAAGGGTATCTATGTAGTAAGATCCTATGATAAAATTACATGGCATAAGGGAATGAAATTTGGTGGATTTTCCTAAGGCAACCAAATTTCACTTTAAGGTCAGGTAGGACAAAATGAATGGTTTAGTGTTTAGGGATTAGATTTTAGAGTTTAGATTTTAGGGTTTACAGAACTTAGGGTGAAGTTTTCGTGCCCCTTGGAATATAATGAACTTTCAAGTTAGTGAAGAACATTTTCTTGTGGAATAGTTTATTGAGATCTACTCTTGTTTCAATTGACCAACCTAGATCATGAAATCTCATTCATATTATAATCTTGCACGATCTTATTAATGTTAAATTTGGTTGCCTTGGGCAACGTCACCAAATTTTAAGAACTTCTTTTATCCCCTTAAGAAATGTCATATTGGGACCCCTTAAGAAATCAATTTATGATTTAGGGTGATAGGATGGCTTAAGGGGATCTAGATGTCTAGTGAGGTCCAAATTTAGTCATACTATGACCTCATTGGTTCATAGCTTTGGGTCAAAACTGCTTACCCCTCTAATAAAAAAAGTATCAAGTTAAAAATGAATCAATCTATACATATCACAAAAATAACATACATCTATCAAAACAAGTAAAAAATGTAAGGAAATATTAGGTACGGAACAAACTCTCCTAACGTCAAAACCTCAGGGAAGAATGCAGATATGATTTTAAATATTGCAATTACAGTTCAATAAGATACACTTGAAAAGAATAACATAAAAGAGAAATGAACACATACACAATTGGACACCAAATTTACATGGGAAAACCCTTATGAGATAAAAACCCACCACACCAAGAAAAGCCTCTTTGTATTACAGTAAACAAGAATTACATACAGATATCAACTTCACTTTCTAATGTTAATTTTATAGCAGCAACATTCACTGATCAATCTTGTACATAATAGTAATCTTACAATGCTCTCAAAAGCATCCTATGAATCCACTCAAATCAATACATGTTCAATCAAACATAAATCTTCATTACCCAAACTGATCAATGTCATACATTATAGAGTATATCTCATTTTGTTCATGGTATGTTGATCTTCCACACAGGAACAGTCACAACAGTTCAACTACCAATGATTTACATTATGCTTCTCTCATTGGTTCAAAATAGACCATGTCGAACAATCATTCAGTCAAAATGTTCAATCTGAATCGCATGTCGATGAGACACTAGATTGTGTCTCCCCGATGCCAAAATGCCTAATCACATAGCTATCAGCAAGACCAAAGGTATCAACAACACCCTAAGAAGTTAGACCGATAACAAATCAAGTCTCCCCAATATCACAAGAAAACCAACTGTCCATCGGCAAGAGTCCAGGAGATTTCATAGATAGTTAATGTCACTCTGATATGTCCTTTAGCAAGACCTCTCACCAATGTCCATTGCAAAACTATCGGCAAGACCATCACTCTCACTAAGACTTCACATCGATGTCCATCACATGTAGCTCTATTGGCAAGACCATTGCTATCGACGAGAGCTCATACCGAACACAAAATGTCAACGAGAGAAACACTATCACCAAGAGTTCATACTGAAGGTATACCTATTGGTGAGACCACATCCATCAGCATGTCACTCAAAATGTTAACTTCATAACCACCGCATACAAGTTATTAATTTACCGATCCCCGTGACAAGCTGATACCACTGTCGCCCAGTCAGAGAAAACACAAACTTCGTAACTCTCACTACTAGTTAGAAATTTCCCAAATGCTATGACAAGGAAGGAATTTGGTTAGTCGGGAAGTTATGAAACTTCCAAACTCTACGACAAGGCTTTAAGTTACAGAAATCATCAATGCCATGACAACGAAGGAGATCAGTCAGTTTGGAAGTTATAAAACTTCCAAACTCCGCGACAAGGTTACAAACTTAGGAACTCTAGTGATCGGCTGACAAAGAAGACTTGAACAGAGATACAAGCCAGCAAGTTGAGGCACAATTTCCAATAGTCTCCCACTTGACGAAGACTTTATGGCTTCCTTCAAATTTGAAGTTAATGAAGGTCATGGGCTCCAAGGCCCATCGAACTGGCACACCACCTGTACTTGTTTGTGCTCACTAGTTTCGTCAATGCATCTACAACATTTTCCAAAGTATCCGCTCTTTCTAAAGAGACCTTTCCATCCTCCACCATATCTAGAACAAAATGATATTGCACATCAATATGTTTTGTCCTGGCATGGAAAGTAGGATTTTTCTCCAAACAAATAGCAGTCTGACTATCATAGTAAATTGTAATTTTCCCTGCATCAAACCCAATGTTAGAACACAAATGTTTTAACCAGATTACTTCTTTATAGGCGTGTGTTGCTGCCATGTATTCTTCCTCTGTAGTGGAAAAAGTGACTACAGCCTGTTGCTTACTCATCCAACTAACTGCACCACCATTCATCATGAAAATATATCCACTGGTGGATCTTCTGCTGTTAATGTCCCCTGCCCAATCAAAATCCACATAGCCTCGAATGTTGAGAGTCCTCTATGATTTAACCAAATTGCCATGGTAACACAAAGCATATTCTAAAGTGTCCTTCAGATATCTAAACACTCTTTTCACAACATCCCAATGTGTCCTTCCAGGATTTTCCATAAAATGACTAAGTACTCCCACTGCTTGGGCAATTTCTGGCCTTGTACAGACCATTGCATACATTAAACTACCA
>VDFB02045513.1:0-43824 GCA_007258455.2 Sequoia sempervirens | reverse complement strand
ACAACAAACAACCCTAATATATAGTCATTTCCCAATAGGAGAAGAAATAGCTCACGCGTTGCCTTCGCGGTCGACACACTCTTCCACAAAGGAAATGGATATCCATTCATAATGGATATCTGTTTACTTGAGTTTTAAGAATTATTATTTGTTATGATATATGATATATATATTTATTATATATTAATATCTATTATATATTAATATTATATTAATATATAATATATAATATATGTTAATATATAATAATATATTAATATATATTATATATATTAATTTTATATTAATATATAATATATTAAATATATAATTATCCCACTCTCCCTCTCTCCCTCTCCCACTCTCCCTATCTCTCTCTCTCTCTCACACACACACTCCCTCTCTCTCCCTCTCTCCCACTCTCCTCCCAAGTCTTTCCATCTCCTCTCTCTCTCTCTCCCTCTCCTCTGGGTCTTTCCATTCATCCTCTCTAGTCTTTCCTCTCCCTCTCGTGTCTCTCCCACTCTCTTAGGTTTTTCCTCTCTCCCTCTCTCTCCTCTCCCACTCTCCCACTCTCTTCTGCCTCCTCCGCCTCCCCTCTCTCTGCCTCCTCTCTCTCTCTAACCTCTCTCCTCTCTCTCCCACTCTCGCCTCCCTCTCTCCCACTCTCCCCCTCTCGCCTCTCTCTCTCGCCTCCTCTCTCCCCTCTCCCCTCTCCCCCTCTCCCCCTCTCCCTCTCTCCCTCTCTTTCAGGTCTTTCTCTCTCTCTCTCTCTCTTTATTATATAATGATTAAATATATATTAAAAACCTGAGAGGGAGATGGAGACTTCAAAGGGAGACTATGTATTAAATATAATATATAATATATTTAATATATATACAATATATAGAATATAAATTATATATTATAGTATATATTATATATAATATATACTATAATATATTTAATATATAATATATAGTATATATGAAACATATTATGATATATTTATATATAATAAATTTATTGTATACTCAAAATTTACATAGTAAACAAATATCCATTTCTAATGGATATCCATTTTAAATATATATTTGTTACCAACTACATTAGATTTGAAGCTTATTCAAAATATATCAATATACTAGAAAGAAACGGATATTTTTTTGTTGAGGATTTTATAACCCGAACCCTACCTCATTTTCATGACGATACTAGTTGAGCAGCGACCTTCATCATGCGCAGTGACCTCCAGCGTGTTCTAGGTATGTGTTTGAATCCTTTTCTTTGCATTTTTTCTTTTTTTTTGCTAATTAGTGTTTAATTTAGGTTTTTTTTGGCATTCTTTGTAGTTTTGTTGATTTTTTTCATTTCAATCTAAACCTACAAAAAAATTTGAAACCTTGCATAGTGGAAAAACAAAAAAAACCATCAAACAAAAAATTGAACTTCATTACTGGAAAAACAAATAAAATTGAACCTTCATTACCCCCCTTCTGCATTTATTTAAATTTTTTTATGTTCTTTTCTATTTTTCCTTCTTTTTATCACTTATTCTCGTGTTTCTTAAATTCTTGTTTTGTTGCTTATTCTTAAGTTAGTATTTCTTTGTTGAATAATTTTTTAAATTTTTTTTAATTCTTTTGACTCCCCTCGACTCTCAAAATATAAAGGAGTCTTGTTGGAAGTGCTCTAAATTTCCAATACTTAGTGAATTTGGATCAATTGTTAGTACTAGCCAAACAAAACTTGTCCTAGCAGGCATAGGGACATGGGAAAAGTTAATGGATAATAATTGATGGGCTATGCAAGAGGCTATCATATTGTATCATATTGTATGATAGCCTCATGCATAGCCCATCAGTTATTACCCATTAACTTTTCCCATTTCCCTATGGTTGTTGAGACAAGTTTTGTTTAACCATTACTATGTATATAGATTCACTAAGTATTGGTAATTTGGAGCTTAACACTTCCACATTATAGCAAGGTAAAAATTTAATGTATTTTTTAATGAGATTTCACATCACTTTAGCAATTATTTGTTTTTCATTTACATGCCTTAAACATAAATGAGCTTTACACATTTTTTCATTTATGTTCAATTAATTCATTTATATTGAATGGTTTAAGGGGATTTTTAAACATGTATCTTACATTTTGAAATTACAAATTTAATGCAGGTTCACTTATATCTAAATCATGGATCCATGCACTCCAGCTCCACCCACTCCACCTCATAGCCCCCCCTCCACCACCTACATCCAATGGTTCTCACTTTTGAGAACAAATCAATGTGAATGTTAGAACCATTCAGGATCAAGTTAATGCTATTTAGAATGAAGAATGTGTTCCACCATATTTGAGGCATTTTGCATCAAATATGCAAAATGTTGTTTGATGCTCTTAGGTCCATTGATGTGGAGTTAGATGAGCATCAATGATAGCTAGAGGAGAGGATACAGTCCAATTCTGAAAAGGAAAACACAAAGAAATGAAGAGATGCAATGTACAGAGCCACAAAACTTTATTAAGACAATGATCTTATTTTTATAAAGAATTTGACCTTGGATGGATATTTTATAAAGAATTTCATCGGATGAATATTTTACAAAGAATTTGGTTGGATGGATATTTTTAGTGTTGAATTTATAAATATAATAGTATTATGATGAGACAAAAATTTAGTAATAAATATTAAACAATCTATTAATTTA
Organism: Sequoia sempervirens; assembly: GCA_007258455.2. Classification (NCBI taxonomy): domain Eukaryota; kingdom Viridiplantae; phylum Streptophyta; class Pinopsida; order Cupressales; family Cupressaceae; genus Sequoia; species Sequoia sempervirens. The sequence continues at coordinate 41,146 of VDFB02045513.1, read as the reverse complement.
GTGTTTGTTCATATATAGTGTGCATATATACTGTTTGTTCATGCATTATGGTTGAGTGATGTCTTATTTGTTGATCATGATTATTGTATAGATTTCACATGAGCAATCTAATGAACATGTATCTTGTTGTTTTGTACAGATTTGTTTGAAGGTTGCATCAAACCCCTATGGTGTACATAATGTTCTTGATTATGTATCATGGTTGAAAGATAATGATTCTTATTCATGATGATTTTATATCTTTTACATGAAGGATCTAATGACATGTTATTAAGCTTGAAGGTTTTAATGGCTTGAATGTTGAGTTGAGTTGTAATGGTTTTATTTGATGGTTGCATCACTTCTTATTCTAGAGGGTCCCAACATAGGAAAACACTCCTCCTCTCAACTCTCTCTCGCCCTCCCTCTCTATCTCTCCATCCCTCTCTTCATCTCAACTCGCTCTCTCTCCCTCTCACCCTCAAGTCCCTTTCTCTCTCTCTCAAGTCTCTCAGAGCTTCCTCTCTCCTTCCCTCTCTCCCTCTCAAGACTCTCTCTCTCCCTCTCAAGTCTCTCTCTCTACCTCTCTCCCTCTCAAATCTCTCTCTCTCACTCTCTCCCTCTCAAGTCTCTCTTTTTCTCCCCCTCAACTCTCTCTCTCTCTCTCTCTCTCTCCCTCTAAGGTCTTTCTCTATTTCTCTCTCCCTCTCACTATCAAGCCTAACCTAGAAATAATACAAGTAACATATATTTGTTTATTAATGGATATCCATTTTTTCTGAGAAAATCAATAGGCTCAAGATTTGGCTCAAGATTTGGTTTGGGATTGCCTAACCTAGAAAGTCAACCTAAAAAATGTGTTTAGAAAATTTTCTTAGTTTTCTGAAGTCGCCCTTGTGGCTGATGACTTTTTTTTATCTGAATTTCATGAAACGAAAATGGTTTATAGAAAATATTGTCAGCTTTCCACCAATATAAGTTATGTCTTATTTTGAATTTAATAAATAATTATTATTGATTTTCTACATACACTATGACTAAAGTTATGATAGATAGGCTAATTGAAAAATTTCTATAACTTTCAAACTATTTAACATTTTTCGAACATACAAGATGCATCACATTCTATGCTTCGCATACTATAGGATAAAAAATGAATTTCATAAATTTTTGACCAAGTTATAGTGGTAAAACACAGATGTTTTAATAATTTTGATATGTTCTAATAAAAAAATCATAAATAATTATTTATATAGAAAAGAATTACAAAAAAAAAAATTGGCACATCCGGGCATGTATCCTCTACTTATATTGAAAGATTCAAAAAGATAAATATTATTTTTTCTTGTACTTAGGGTGGTCAAACATACACCTACTTCTTATGCTTTTCCTGAAAATTTAGTACCACTGCATTGAAATTTCAAATTTTCACAAAATAGATTTACTTTTTTCAAAAAAGGGACTAGTAGCCTAGAAACTACATTCAATTTGCTACAACTTTTGTTCTTACATATTTTTCAAATTATGTTAATAACCTATTAAAATTTTTATGTCAAGTTGCCTAACTCCGATTTTCTGAATTTTCATTGCCACTTAGAGGCCTAGTTTGGACCCCCATGATCCTGCAATGCCTTGGATCTTGATGTTGTTTTCCTACAAGCCATACAAGACATAAGAGGAAAAAAATGGGAAATATTTGGAGTCCACTTTCCATCTCCTTAGAGTTGAGTTGATAGAGGGAGTCAATTGAAAGGTGTTTGTATTGATAATGCCAAAGAATAGTTGATTGGCTGTGGAGGCAGATGCTTTTTTTGTAAAGGATGAAACTACATTTAGTGCAAATAAATGATCCTCCATAAAATCCCTAGCAAGTATTGTACCATCTCTAGAGATCAAATGGGATTTGATGTCATCCTTGATGTGAAACTCCACCTTAAGCTTGTGATTCAAAATATAACTAAAAAACAAGAGATTTTTTGTCAAACCTAAAACATAGAGCACCTTTGTGAGGGTACAGTATCTTGTTTTGAGAGGAATTGTGACATTGTTAATTCCTAGTGCAACATACTCCTTATTGTCTACAATTTGAGCCCAATCTCTAGTGGGTTGATTAGTTAGTGTAGAAAAGATCCCTTTATTTCTTGCCATATGCTTACTAGTGCCAGATTCAATCAACTAAACATCCCTCAAGGGTTGCAAGTCCTAAGAAACAAGAACAACATTCTGATTAACACTGTAATTGAATATATTTAATATGTCCTTATTAGTTGTATCATCTTATTGGGTTGTTATATGTCCTTTGTGCTTCCTTTAGCAAGGATATTGTTTTGAGTGAAAATTGTCTGGGCCACTGGATGTGCCTTCTTGACTAGAAGTTCCCTGATTTAGGCCATTATACCAACAATGATCAATGTCATGTGTGTGGGTACTATAGATGTAGCACCGTCGATTTTCCTTCTAAGAGTTTTGTTGCTTTGTTGGGTGTCCCTTTCAAAACTTTTGACCATGTTGTTTTCTCGAGATCAATGCTTTGTCTTCAAACTCATCTTGCAATGACTAGATAGCTTCTTGTAGGAGAAAATTCATCAGTTCTTCAAATGACACCTTCTTCTTAGTGATATTCAATGTTGTGACAAAATTTTGAAATTGGGAAGAGCTCTCAAAGTAATAAAAATAATAATTTTCTTCCATCTTTTCTCTAAGTACAACAAGCTCTGCTTGGATTTCTAATACTCGACATAAGAAATCCTCTACTGCCTCACCATCTTGCATATTAAGTGTATGAAGCTTAGACTAGAGATGGAGGATCTTGGTCCAATTCTTCACCTTATAGATGGTGGATAGAGCATCCCAGGCGGCCTTTGACATAGTTGCATCTTGAACATGTGACTAAACCTTGTTAAAAATATTGAAAGTGATGAACATCAAGGCTTTTACATCGACCTTGTCAAACTTTTTGCGCTCATCTACATCAATTGGACACCACACTACACCAGTAATGATTCCCCATAGTTCTTCAAAATGAAGAATTGTGTGCATCTTCATCTTCCACACAACATAATTAGGCCCCTTAAGGAGCTGGGAATCTAAGAGAAGCAACTTTGGTGTAGACATCATGATACCAAAAAACAAAAAATAAAAAGAATATTTCTCAAAAAGAAATTTTATTATTTAGGTTGACATACACATCCTTTTAATGACAAAATGAGGCATGGAGATGAGCTTTGTATGCTCGTGCAGTGAGACGGGGATGCTTGTGTAGATATTCTACCTTGTATCCATCATAGCCTTCTTCAAGCTAAACATGAATTCTCCTTTCTTCGCATCGTACATCAAATAGGAAATACTCCAATAGGCCTTGCCTAAGCAACTCACCATTGAACGTTATCGGTATTTTGAAGGGCGTCTAGTAAAGCGAAATAGAATCCAATGCTTTCTACAATGTCATTTCGGCTTCCATAGTTGCTAGCAGCACTGCTGGCATCATTTAATACAACTGACATTCACAAAATATTGCAATTTTTCGACTCCTTACCTTTTTGAAAAAACAATTCAATCACACATTTCTTGTTCAAGAGAAGAGAGATTGTAATGCCTAAAATAGGTGCCCAATTGAGGTAGTGATGCTACAAGAGCATGTGCTCATGGCTCATCCCAACCCGAACTCTTGTTCATGATGAACGCATATGCTAATGCAATGGCTAGAGAGTGCTAAGCATCCAACATTTTTAGACGCCTGCTAAGTATCCAATAGTTTCAGATGCCTTGTCTATGCTTCCATGTCTATGTTGATGTACAAGTTGTCACACATTTCTCTTTCTCACGCGGCAGGAAAAAATGAAACCATGGTATAGGCCAGGCCGTCACACATTTCTCGTTCTCACGCGGTAGGAAAAAATGAAACGATGTTATAAGCCCGGCCGTCAACACATTTCTCTTTCTCTTTCACACGAGCAATCTTGTGTACCTATTTATTGGCATCCCTTTAAATAAATACTAAAGTTGACCCATTTTGTGTGTCGTTCTCAAGGCTCATTACGTGCTACACACATACCCACATTGTTAGATAACACCACAACCTGCTCAAAAGAGTCGGACGAATAACTATCTGGTTTCGTCAGCTCAATAACTTTGAAGTCTGCCTTGAACTATATTCTGAGAATATCCACTGTAGTGTCCTTAATAATTCCTAAGGGCTACTGCAAACATAGTATGAATCACTAAATAGTTTTGCGATGACATCTTTGCAAGTTCGAACGAAGATCTTATCGTTTTGATACTACTTATTGAGCTAGAGTTCATATGGATCAACTAGGACTCGAATCTAAGACATTCGATTTGTTGTTGGAATTCTCTACTAATTGAGATAGTGGCCCCTCTTTGGCCAGCCCATTGTCAATCTGGGTGTGGCTTATTTCCAACACCCCCATTAAGCCACACTATTGGTACTTGGGGCTCCTAACATGACTCTAATACCAAATGAAGAGCATAAAGCTTGATAATTTATTCAATGAGTAGTAGTCGCCTTTATACATGCATGGAACCAAGGAAACAACGGTTGGTTTATTCAATGAGTAGTAGCCACCTTTATACCTGCTATCATTAACAATGTTATGCTAACAATAAGTAGACTTTTAAGATTTTTTTTGTAAACCCTAGATTCTCTAATTTCTAAGCAGGAGACTTAATTTGGTTTGCTACACCCATTATATAAGTAAAAAGATACATCTATAAAATCTAAAACTTTCATATGTAGTTTTGTAAAATATTTCCTAAGCATTTGTAACTTAAGCATCTTAACCTTTCTTGTACCTTGATATGTTATTTGTAAATTGCCCTACACTTTTTTAGATTTGGTTTCTAGTATAGCTCTAGGGAAGATGGATTTTTTCATGACTTGTTTGAATGAGAAACAAAGCTTTCACATACTCTCTTTTATTTTCTCTCAACAAGTCTTTCTATACTTATGCATGCATTGTAAGTTGTCTAGTTAGTTGGTTCAAGAAACCCACTTTTTTTATCAAATCTCCCATATCTTTAGAACAAAAAAGGGTATTTATTTTAATACTATTGAATCACAATGTTTTCCTTTAAAAATAGGGATGTGAGGTTAGGTAAGGCTACTTCTCACACTTACCAAGATTGAACCAATTTGAAAACCTTCCTAACTTGTCTCTAATACCAATTTGATGGAATCAAAACAAACACTAGATATATAAAATAATAAACAAAAAGTTGAATTGTTATTGTATGAAGATATAAATCTCGAATACAAGAAAAATTGTGCACAAAACAAAATAAAACTATTGATAAAAACATTACAACATAATGACACTCTTATTTTAAAGACATTATAAATAAAACTTACAGATATAAAAACTTTCTTTCACTGTTCTTCTTTCTAAAAATTCTTTAAACAAATATTAGAACATTACAAATTTAGAGACAAACTTTTTTTTCCAACAAACTAAAAGAACGTAAATGCAATTACATCACTATGATGAGCAATTTAAAATATCTAAAATTAAAAGAAAAGATTGTCAAGATTAAATGCGAGCAGACAACCATGGTTATGTTAAAAGACACCATAGAAAAGAAGCTGGCGTTAGCAAACTCTAAAAGTTTCCAATAGAAAGTGGTGCCAAAATACACCATGGAAATAAAACAAGATTAAGCTCAGTCGCCAAAGTCATAGAGGATCTTGTACTGTTTCTGCATACTCTTCATGCAAGGCCACACGTTACACTCAACTTTTCTTGATTGCCAGGGCATAGGCAACCACTCTATCTGAAATGTATTGACAAGCCTCCTCTTCACCCGATTGAAAGGCAAAATAAAACATTTCTTTTTTAATTTTGGTGATTGATAAAGCTTTACAGTCTCAACAATATATTTCATACCAATCAAAGGAATCTATACACTGGAATTTCCTGTTTCCGAAAAGTAAAAAGAACAGCACAAATTAATCCCAAGATCAATTTTCACCTTGAACAATGTGATGTGGGCAATACAACCCTGAAATGTTGAGCCAATAAAACATCAGTAAAATAGTTTTCTAAATATTAATTGGTAAAATGTTGTCTTCTTCACAGACTACAGTACTACACACAGCACATACGAATAATTTGTTTTCTTTGGTTAGAAACTGTACAGATTAATTACAAGATACAAATGGAACGTTTTATATAGTTCTGCACTGCAGGCAGGAACTAATAAGGTCTGGCCCAAACTGAAAAGGTTAGCAGGTCCAAAACATTTTATTTGGAAAGCGATTATATTTATTTCAAAGCCTGAGCTAATTGGATAAAAGAAAATACGGAAGAAGGAATGGAAACCACATATAGGAGTTAAAACTAATTAGTACATCAGCAAGAAAGCAAGAAATTTATTAGGCCTGCTACATAAACAGAACTTTGCTTACAATACTTCACGGAGTTGCACATTACAGCCGGCCAATCCCTCCTGTGATAGCAGAACTAATGACGATTACCATCTTTGCTTGTAGCAATTTAAGACAATGCACTTTGTGGGAGCCAAAAAGAGCTTCTGTAGCCGCTTGGCGAACCCTCTGTGTGGAGAAAGAGTAGGATTCGGTCTGCGAATCCTTCGGAGTAAGAAAAGTCTCCAGCACATGTATCCATACACCCTAACGAAGGGGAATCCTCGTAACCGACGTGGAACAACGCCAGAGATCAGGGACCGCCGCGTCCTTGGAAACGCTCTTGCCGAGGCAATTATTACCCTTGTTTTGGTCCGGCGACGACGAGGCACACAGCTGCCTGGCTTAACTGGACACATTTTCTGTTCTCCAGACTTTTCAGTCCCAGCTTTGCTCTCGCACAGTCGGAAGGCGTGTCAAAAATATATGATGTGTGTTGTCGTCCTCGCCGGAAGCCGCGCCCCACACGGTTTCCACATTCTTAACGAAGACGGCACCTGCCCCTGGCTGGTGCAGCTAGCTCAAAGAGACTCAGAGTACTGTCGTACCGGACCCTCTGCACATGACCTGCTAACCAGTTTTACTATACATGTTCGGAACAGTCTAGGGGTTCTTTCGAGGACCGCTCCGCTTCGTCCGAACAAACGAAGGGTTGTTCATTGCCGCCACAAGGTTGGGCTGCGTCACTGTCAGCACCCGACATTTTTAATGGGTTTTGAAGTGTTACTCTCCCAAATGACCTTGGAAGTCGAGAAATACAGTCATGACGGGGAATAGTAGAGTTGGCATCCAAGAAACGCTGTGAAATATAGTCTACACAACTTAATTAACCGCATGGATTTATTGTACAAGATCTTCACGCTTACTGAATTATTGTGAGGTAAACATTCAGCATAAACGCTTAAGGGCCCAAATAGCTGGTGTACCGGACATTAACCGGGCATTTCCGAAAAAGACCTTACGAGGAGCGATTGGGGAAGTCGATCGGCAAGGGACAAAAAATACTTCTGAATCTCGATTCGGGAGGATCCTTCACGGATTATGGTGCTCCACTTTTTGTCGTCTTATGTCAGTTTGTTTGAAAGACAGATCATTATGATTGGACTTCGGCATCCAAGGTATACGCCTGTCAGTATTCTTTGTTACTATATCTTTGCAAAATTTAGCAGCGAATAGATTTGACCTTTTATATTTATTTATAAAAAGACTTATGAGAGCCCGTATGGTTTGGCCTTGGTTGGGTGTCAATGATCATCTCGAAAGTATTGACTATCTACAATTTATAATGTACAGTGAACATGTTAAGTAGTCATGTCCTCTCCTCTACTTTGTCTTATCTCATACTTTATGAAAGATTAGTGTTTCAATCATGTGTCCACAAGCATCGCTTGATGCAAAATTTAGTATATATTATACTTTTAGTGTGCTTGTTTGCTTGTGTTTAATATTAAATTGATGTTAAAGAAGTTTCGTAGAGTGATTAAAGTTTGTGTCATTGTAGAATATTTAGTGTTTATCATAAAAATTATGAAAATTGGAGATGTTGGATTTAAAGTAGGTATGATTTATTAAAAATTATGGAAGTGAGACTTCCATGTATAAAAAAATTGCATGTATGTTCAAATATGGAGACTCTTTTTAGTAACGTCTACAATTTTTCTAAATGGGAGATTATTTTTTCCAAAGCCAATTTGGAGGCTTGATATCCACTACCCTTCAAAACATGCATGCTATTTCAAATTAATTAGTAAAGATTTCTATTGAGGCTCCAACGTTAAAATTGTGAGGATTTGCTTATGGAATTCTCGTCATATGCATTTTTTTTTTTTGGAATATTGTTTTTAACTAATGTTCTATTAGTAGGAGATATTGTTGCAATTACAATGCTCTCTATAACATGAACATTTCTCCTCCTTGTCACCTCCTATCCCCTCCTACAAGTCATCAAATATTTCTCTTGATTACTCTGTAGTCTCTCTCTCAATCCTCTAGTATGCTTTTCCAACTTGAATGTTTTCCTTCTCTTTCCTCCTAGAAGACATTTATTCTCCCTCCTTATCTAATCCCTTTTGTGTTCCTCTAGAAGTATCATTGTTTATCAAATAATTGGAATGAGTACAACTTTAGCACGCCTATTTACATTAAGATGTCCCTTAATGAGATCTGAACATTGGTCTCTAAGATGAGAATCATGTGGTCCTACCGCTTGGTTGCAATTCTTTAACTTTGAAAGATATAATGTTGATTTAACTATATTTTGATAATTACCTTATAAATTGTGATATATTTCTTGATTTTAATTTTTCTATAAATTTATTTAAAAAGAAAATTACTTTGTAAAAATTTAAAATATTTTTATGAAAATATCTTACTTTTCTACATATTTTGTGTTGATTATTACAATTTTAAAAATTTGAAAAGTAATGTAAAATTCTATATGTTTTTTTTTATATACTACAGTGTTATCCCCACGACCCAGCCCAACAACCCACCAACCCTTACCTTGGGTACTTGGGGCGAGCTAGGGCGAGACTAGTCCCTTGCAAGTGAGATCCCCCATCCGCAAGAAGTCTCACCTCTTAAACCCAGGAGTGGAGTCGAACTCAAGACCAATGTGGAGCAAACCCACTACCCAAGCCAACTCTACTACCCGAACTAATGTAAAATTATATATGTGACCATGGACATATCCTCTTGAAAATTTAAAAGACCTTAATTTCTATTTTATTGATTTGAAAAGCATTAATAATATTTTAATATAGTCGTTAATTGTGTATGAACTCCTTTCTATTATTAGTTTTCCCCCTCACTTGTATTTTTTATTGTAAAATGCTGTGAAATTTCTTCTGGTCAATTTTTATATACATAGATAATCATTATTTCTTACAAAGTAATGCATGCTGTCAAATAATAGATTTGATTACAATCTGCTATGACACAAGGAGCTCAGTTTTTCTTCTGAATTCAATGAATGTGTTTCACTTCCTTGTAACACGGTAAAGAAAAGATTCAACTATCATAATGGAATTGAAGACAAATACAGGTACGGTCAGAACCTTTATGCCCATGGTTTGGTTGTCTGCTTTAATGTTGTTTATGTAGCGTGATGCACGATGCACAGTGGGCATCCAAGGCGACCATAATCCATGAAATTTTCTGGATAGACATTTTTTGAGATAATAATCTAAAATAACCAGGACATGAGCATGAAATCACAGTTTATAAGCCTTTCTTCAGAGAAAAATAATACTAGAAATGGGGATAAGCAAAACTGGAAACTCCCAAGAGCGATTCAAATACAAAAGCTTGAACTAGAAATGGGGATAAGCAAAACTGGAAACTCCCAAGAGCGATTCAAATACAAAAGCTTGAACTAATGAAGTAAACAACCTTGAAAGAAAAAAGAACCCACATACTGGAACTAAAAGGAATTAAATTCAATGGTCTACCGAACGAAGTAGTTTCTTTCAGATTTAATAAACTTCTCTTACAATGCTTTTGCAAGAGGCTAATGGCAGAAACAACAGAGTAACTGAAATAGATAACCATAGCCAACAAATATAGCTAGCAACTCCAAAAGCGCACATAATGTACATCCATTCAATACAATTGCACATCTTCCACAAGCCAATGATTGATAATTATGTGTACGCGGTTCACGATCTCCGCCAATAGCGACTTGAAAGAATAAACTTACCAGGAGCCAAAACGAGCTTCTGCAAGCGGAAGGCGAACCTTCTGTGAGAGGGAAGAGGAGCGGCTGATCTGAATAAACTACGGATGAGAAGCCTCCAGCACAAGTATCCATATGCCCTAACAAATGAGACGCCCCGTGGTCGACGCGGAACGACTAATGAAATCCGGAGTACCAATGATCTTGTGGAAGGAATGGCCGGCGCAATCAACACCGTTGTTCTGCTTCGGCTCCGACCCGGCAAACATCTGCCCAGACCAAACGACCACATATTCTGCTCACCCGCGCCAGAGACTTAAGCATCGCCCGCGGCCCTTCCCTTACAACTTAAATTCTGTGGCGTCCTTAGGGTAGACTAAATGCAAGGCCCAAACTCACAAGAGCCAAGGCGCTGAATCCGTTTCCGTCGCGACTGGTAAATTAGCTGGGGAGTCACGGACACGGCGCGGAAACAGTGTAGGACTTGCATGTGCCGTGCCATTCTTTCACTTGTCGGTCTTTCGAAGGAAGTCCAACCAAAGATCCCTCTGCTTTGTCCGATAGAACCGAGGACTGCGGGTTCACAGTTGACAGTAGACCGGACGAATTCAGGTTAGAAGGAGGGTTTCAAGAGTTTCAGAGTTGGATTGTTACACGGCGAAGTGGGGCTCATACATTAAAGAAGAAGGTATTGTCCGGGAAGGCATCTGCCTTGCATTGTTTGGCAAAGTAGCGGAAAAATCAGATATGTTGCCTTTAAAAGATTCCATGGGAATCTTGTGTGTCTGTCTTTGTGATATGCTGTTTTTATGTTTATTTGTACGAGTTAGGTGGTATTTTTTAATGTATTAGATAAAATAGAAAATTGTTATTGATTGTTTAGTTGCTTACTTATTTGGTTTTTAAGGAAAATATTGTTTTTACAATTTAAAATTGTATATTTAATGAAATGAAATTTAACAAACAAATGTTTATAGTTTATAAAATTAGAGTGTAAATTTTATAATATATCTTTTTTTTTAATATTTGTTTGTAAAATTTTAGTTTTATTATAATTGATCATTATTGTTACTGATTTATTTTAATTTATTTTTTCAAATTTGAGAATAATTAAATTATATGAATATAAAAAACTCAAAACATGAAAATGTTGAGCAATAATATATAGAGACAAAATGCTTCCCAACAAATAAGAAAGGATTAAAATGTCTAGTCCATAACATGAACATAATAAATGAGCCATGAAACAAAAAATAATATTTAATAAAGACAATTGACCTAGATGATTTAAAAGGAAACCACAAAAAATGGTTATATATCAAACTCATTGACCACATGCCACTCAATCTTTATCTTGTAATAATTGCAATATGATAGCTTACAAATTCTTAAAATATTGGCATTTTTTCTTGTTAATACATCTTTCATTATGAAGGTCTTTATACTATAGAATTGGCAATATGATATTTTATAGAATTAGCAATATGATATTTTAATTTTTTAATGTGTAATGTCGTAAAATTGCACCCCTTGCTATTTCACATACATTTTTGTATCCACTTTAGTGTCCACTCCCTTAGAATTTGTGTAGGCTCATTTTAGCACCTGCATCAGCCTTTTTCCCTTTTCAGGATGCTCAGGACCCATTTTCAGTAGCTACCCTTGTCCGTCAACTTTGCATCAAACCTTGTGATTTTCTCATTCTCGTCATTTTGTAGCATGATGTGTTTGGACACTAGTGTGTCACACTAGAGCCCCATGACATTTTGAGATTCAAATGACCATTTTCAAGTGTCTTGCCACTTGCCAACTACTTTTTTTAGTGGTAATGGCATGAGACGCCTTGTAATGGCTTGAGAACTTTCTTTTCCCTCCTTTTCCCTCTTTAAATCCATTCTTTCAATTCATTTTTGAGCTCTCTAGCTTCTTCTCCTCTCTTGTCTTGGACATTCTCTTATCTAGCTCTTGTTATCTCACTTGCACAACTCTCTACAACTTGCTACAACAACACTTTCAAAAGCTCTCGTGGCACTCTTTGCTACTCTATTGGCTTTCGTAGCTATCTATTTCTCTCTCTAGCTTCCTTAAGCCTTGTAGGTGATATCTTTCTTATCGTGTGTCTTTGAGCATCTTGGGAGTTCTCACATCCCTTGTTTACACATTTATCTATCTCTTTTATTCATATATTTCAACATCTATTGCTTTCTCCATTTATCTATATGGTTGTCCGTGGAGGTGAGAACACCGAAATAGGGGTTTGACTAAGGAAAACCCCTAAACAGCCCCAACATTTTTCCTCGGTCTTATGTGTGTAGGTATTGAAGATATTTACTTGTTGGAGGCTTCATTTCTTGGGTTGTTGTGAGCATTCTCTTCCTCGCATTCTCTCACTTTATCATTTATATTTCACTTAGTTTAATTTACTGTATTTCAATTATGTTATATTTTATCATTTTCCCACATTCTAGAAGCTCTTAGTAATTGGACTATTAGTAGTCACTTTTTGGTTTTTGTGACATTCTTAGTTTTCAGTCCATATGAGATGCTAGCATACCTCTAGGACTTTAGTGCGCCACATTGGTGTCTATATGCTGCACTATCATCTTTGTTTGAAAACTTATTAGTCTATATGGAAGATGTTTATGACCTACTCATTCTAATATTGAAACTCTCACTTTGTTCCTTGAAGTAGTTTAAGGAAGTTTGTTCCTTGGGACTCTCTTGAGAATAAAGAGACTTGTGAGCAACAAATCCCCCTTCTCTATATTTTAGTGAACTTGATGTGAACACCCCTTCCATAAAAAAGAGGACAAATCAAAGATTTATCCTTTAAGAAAAAAAAATTGAGTCGTTTCCCCAAACCCCATTCCATGTCATCAATAGCGATGCACATTGGCCTTTGTCCGACTCATCTATATCTCTATTTCAAAATTTACTCTATATTTTTTCCTTCTATCTCTTTCCAACTTTGTCACAAAACTTTAAGAAGTTGTCTTACAAGTATGTGAAAGCGATTTCTTTTCTCCTTTCTTATTATTCTTTGTTGATCCCTCTCCTAAAATTCCTTCTAAGGATATTTTGGTGCAAGAGGATGAAATTATTGATACTTTTCTTAACATTAGTCTACTTTCTCTTCATTTTAATGCATTGTCTTCTAAATACATTGCATTCGTGAATGATGAATCTCATCTTCATTCCAATGCACTCTCTTCTACAGACATTGCATTAGTAAATATTGAAGCTCCTCTCACATTGGATCCTCCAAGGATATATGTTGAGCATATTTCTTTGAATGATTCCTCTATAAGTTGTAAGGAATACATAAATTTCATCTATGTCTCCACCACCCCTCAAAGGCGTAAGAGACCTGTCATTTATCTAACTTTGGCTAGTCCTTCTCCTAAAAGGATTTGTTCTATTAATGGTGCTCCATTTAATAGCGATTCTCCCGATCTTTCTAAGGCTCCCTCTTATAATACTAGAAGGAATAAATTAAATGTTAATCAACCTACTTCTTTACCACCTTCTCAACCAAGTTTTCCTTTAGCAACTAAACCCATGAGTAAAGCACTTGGTGATTACGATCTTGTCCAACAACTTCATGTTACTTCGTTCAAGATCTCATTGTGGGACTTGCTTCAATCTGCTCCAATTTATCAAGGTATGCTTCAGAAATCCTTACAAAAGATCCTCTTGCCTTCTTCTGCTAGGCTAGTGGATACATTAATGTGTTGATAGCTCATATTCATGTGGATTTTCCAAATATTACATTCTATCCACATAAACTCATGCCCTCAGAAGTACAAAAGCAAGCGAACCCTCTAATGATCATAGTTAGCATTAATAATATTGGCATTAGTCATACTCTTGTTGACATCAGTTCCATGCTCAATGTGTGTAGTATTGATTTGTTGCTTAAAATTGAAATTGATTCATCTTCTCTTGCTACTTCTTCCTTATGTATTCATAGGCTTGATAATGTTGGTCGGCAAGCCTTAGGCACGATAATCTTGCCTTTATGGTTGGGACTCGTTATCGTACCCACCTTGGTACATGTTATGTCAGAAAAGTTACCATATAGCCTACTTCTTGATAGACCATGGATTTACATTATGGGTGCAATCTTGTCTACCTTACATAAATCTATTAAGTTCATTCAAAAAAATAAAGTAGTCATAATTAAGGTTGACCCTAATGTTGAACTCTTATGTGAGATGGTACTAGCTATCGATCAAGCTTTGGTTGTCTACTCTTGTCCCTTTAGTATCTTCCAATGTGTTGATGTCTACTCTAGCAATACCCGTTACAAAGGATAATCTTGAGGCAGATGTCCCTAAAGAAGATCCTTTTGAAGCAATAAATCCTAAGTCTACTCCTTCTTCTCCTCAAGAGAATGCATGTCTCGGTGATGATTGGGGTTCTTTAGACATTACATAATTTCCTTCATTAGAGAATATAAAGTAAATCCAATCCACTTAGACCTTTTGATAACATCATTCAAACTCGCTATCAAAGATGATTATTCTTTTGCATCACATGATAATGTGAACACAAATTTTAATGTTCTTAATGTTGATCCTCCCCCTTCTAAGGAAGATGACCATGCTTTTGTTAATGAGGCTAGCGTTGAAAGTCCAATCAAGAAAGATGATGACAATCCTGGAGAGGAGCATAATCTCCATAATTGGAATAACGCACTCTATGATGATCCTCATCATTCTCAAGACCTACAAACATGTTACAAACTTGGTTTTAAACTTGTCTCTAAATGTGCCTATGGGAGTAAAGGTTGTGGGTGTAACGAGCAAGGCATTTAGGTCCCTATAGAATGTGTACCTCGTAAACATAGTTTGGGGCTTGGTTGCTCAAATGAACAATCTAAATAGAAACTATGACCTTGAATGTTGACATGATTTCAGATCAACCTCGTTCTCTTGAATTGATTCATCCTCCATTGTCTACTATCTTCACATCTTCTTCTTTTGAGTAGTTAAACTCTTCTTTGAATAAGAGAAAGGGTTGGTTCCTACTCCTAATCCTCTATCTAAGCAAGAGTGTATCTTGTTGGAGCTTCTCAAAGCCCACTTGATTACTCTTCCTCCTCCTACACATAAGAAGTTTCACAAATATGATAAAGTAAGACATTCTTTTTGTGCATACCATCAAGTGCCTGGCCATTCCACTAGTGAATTTAAGGCCTTGAAGGATAAAATATAACAACTTCTTGATTATGGTGTCATCACTCTTCCATTTGTTGATTCACCTATCTCTTATTTGCATGACAAGTGATACCGAGGCCTACCTCTATCATGTCCATTCTAAGCATATTCTGATTAGGTTCTTACACCTCCCTTATTTTGTGTTGTTGCTCATTATGTGGTAGTTGTAGCTTTGCTTGCTCATTTTCATTCATAGTTGTACACAATTTTGTGCAACCATACTCTTTCTGTGGTAGTGACACAATAGTTTCTTGCATGGTTCTTGTAAGGAAGCTAAGGTAGTGAAACAACTTCCTACACTAATCTTGAGAGGAGAATAATGTAAAACTTGTATAGATCTTTAACAGTTATAAAAACTTAAACATAAATAGACATAAATATCATGCATACCACAACACAGTGATTTACGTGGGGAAAACCCTTTTGGGAAAAAAACCCCACACTCCAAGATCCACCCAATATATTATTCAAAAATCACAAAGATTACAATATACTTGCAGAGAAAGCTTCTCATATAGGAGTATCACCACTCAAAGATCCAAAGGCAACACTGTAACTGCTATCAGACTCTCAAAATACATTGCAATACGTAGTCATAATACAACACCCTCATAAAATAGGGTTGTCTTCTAGGGAAAGTCAAGCTAATAAAATATCGACCGTAAGATATGAGGCATGATGATGAACAGTCCAAATTTACAATAATAAAGTTTATATAAAATTTGGCTTCCAAGGGCATTGCCCTTGAGCCCCCACCGGGGCACGCTACCCCTTGGACCCCCAAGCAGGAGGGATGATCCCCTCGGACCCCTTGTGGGGGGGATCCCCCCATGCCCCTGCATCATCGTCAGATCAATAGTACCTTATGTATCAACATTACCATATATAATTGCAAGGTTGAGATACATCTTCTCAATAGTTCTCATCTGTTGTATGCTAGGGGGCAATGATAACTTATTTTAGAGATGTGTGTCCTTCTTAAGGACCCCCTTTCTTCTCTATGTCTTTCAATTGGATTTCCCTTTGAATGGGCCCCTTGGCGTCTAGAAGGGTTCATGACCTAAGGAACCCCCTTTGAAAGTCTTCTCAAAATAATTTTTGAGTATCTTGCAATATTTGATATTTGATGTTGTTATGTCTAGCTTGGGGGCAGCCTAACTAGACCTGTCTTATATCTTCATGTCTATCTTTGGGGTAGCTAACTAGACTTATCTTTTTTGTGACTATCTTGCAACACAACTTGCAGTAGTGAGTGATCCCACAATAATAGTTTACACTTTTTGGGACATCTTGATTTTTGCTGAAATCACATATTTTTAGAAAACATAATGATTTAATCCTTGAAAATTTCCATTTAAAGGATTCCAATTGAAGAGGGTTTGATCAAACTACCTTAATCAAACCCCCTTGGATAGAACCCTGCTAGTTTTAAACCATACCAATATCAGTCTCCTTTAGACCTATCAAAATGTTGATAAAAAAACACTTTTGATTTACCTTTTGGGGGATCAAATGAATTCATTTAATTTTTTTTTAAAATTATATAGTCCTTATTAGAAACTTCCCAAAAAGTATAATTTTAAATAAATTTAATTTTATTATTATATTTATTTTTTATTTCTTGTGAATGCAGGTTTTTCACTAAAAATCAAGCTCTTTATTTTGCACATGTGGAAAAATAGTTGATTACCAAAAAAAAAATTCTAAAAAATATGTTTATGCTAGGTATTGATGTCCTTGATCCAGTAAAAAAAATAAAATTGAATTTCTATACATACAAAAAAAGTTATGTTGTATACGGTCTACCTATGTCTAAATTGTAATTGGTTTGATTTCAAAACTTAATTAAGAAAAAAATATCCAATAAAACACTATGAAACCAAATTGAAGTGCTAGATATGGTAGTTAAAAATATAAATTCAAAAAATTTAGAATTTTATCCTTCATATAAAAAAAGTTATGTTGTATACGATGAACATCACTCTTTAAAAATGGTGTTTATTGTTAAAAACTAGTTTTTGAAGGAGATGGAAAAAGAAATGCAATATGATTCCAATTTTTATTTTTATTTTTAAATAGAATTTGTAGAAAAAATGTCACAAATCACTAGTTTGCATCATCTTCAAATTTCTCATGGCTTAGTAGCTATAGGTTCCCGAAAGTGAAGATTTAGTTAAAAAAATCTAGTTTAATGTCCAATTTGGCCAAAAATTGTAAACTAGTATTGTGGGATCACCCTAGCCATGGGCTTATTTGATCAATCTTTCTTTGACCAAGAACCTATAGAGATCCTTTACATCAAGCTTGCATAGCATGACCTCATCAAACTTTCCTTTTGGGACCAACCACCTGTAAGGGCCCTTCACATCAAAATCTTCAAGAAGGAGCACCTATAGAGTCTTTTCATATAAAGCCCCGCATTGAGACCAAGAACCCGTGGCATCCTCTTTGCAGGAATGCGAACCTATGAAGCTCTTCCTTCCTACAGGACCGAGAACCTAGAGGACCTGTGTTCAACTTCTCTGAGACTAAGAACCCGTGGAGCCAATTCTGCAGGACCGAGAACCTGTAGATCTTTTGTTTAATTTCCACAAGACCAAGTACCTGTGGAGCCATCTCTCTTCTTTTCTCAATTGTATATACTGGATCAAAGACCCACATCTTCTTCATCTTGAGTATATTCTCTTCAACATTGATTCCTTCCTTGTCTTTTGTATGCATTCTTCTCTTGAAGCAATCAATCCTCACATTCTTCTCTTTGTTTAATAATTATTCTATGTGTTTAATTTGGGGATGACACATAGTATTGAGACAGCCTTCTACATCAAGGTCTATTTCACTTTGTTGACTCAAATCTTGTTAATTTTTCATGTGCTTGTGTGTATGTGTTTTTATATGTTCTAACCTCACGATGTAGTGGCTTTTTATGTACTAACCTTGTTCTCATGTGCAGATCTTTCTTGTCCAATACATTTATTTTTTAGTTCTTTAGACTAGGGGCATGATTCCTTGGTTCAAAGAGTTTTCTACTTCCTCTACAACATCCTTTTAGTTTTATGATGTTATTAATGTTTAGTAGATTTCCTTTAGCATGCATATAAGTGTAGATTATATGCCTGCTAGAGTGGGGGAAAAATGTAATGTCATAAAATTGCACCCCTTGTAATTTCACATAGATTTTTGCATCCACTTTAGTGTCCACTCCATTAGAATTTTTGTAGGATCATTTTAGCCCCTACGTCAACATTTTTCCCTTCTCAGGATGCTCAGGACCCCTTTTCAATAACTATCCTTGTGCTTCAACTTTGCGTCAAACCTTATGATTTTCTCATTCTCATCATTTTGTAGCGAGATGTGTTTGGAAACTAGCGCATCATGTGGACATCAACATGTTGCACTAGAGTCTCACAACATTTCAATGTTCAAACAATATTTTTTTAGTTCCTTGCCACTTGTCGGCTACTTTTGTCAGTGGTAACATCCTAGGACGCCTTGTAATGGCTCAGGAACCTTCTTTTCCCTCCTCTTCCCTCTTTATATCCATTCTTTCAATTCATTTTGGGCTCTCTAGTTTCTTCTCCTCTCTTCTCTTGGACATTCTCTTGTCTGTCTCTTGATATCTTGCATGCATAGCTCTCTACAACTTTCTACAACAAAACTTTCAAAAGCTCTCACAACACTCTTTGCTACTCTCTTGGCTCTCATAGCTATCTATTTCTCTCTATAGCTTCCTTAAGCCTTGCAGGTGATATCATGCTTATTTTGTGTCTTTTAGCATCTTGGTATTTCTCACATCCCTTGTTTACACATTTATCTATCTCTTTTATTCATCTATTTCAATATTTATTTCTTTATCTATCTATCTATTTGTCTATTTGTGGAGGTGGGAACACCAAAATGGGGTTTTGAATGAGGAAAACCCCTAAACAACCCTAACATTTTTCCTTGATCTTATGTGTGTAGGTATTGAAGATATTTACTTGTTGGAGGCTTCGTTTCTTGGGTTGTTGTGAGCATTCTCTTCCTCTCACTCTCACTTTATCATCTATATTCTTCTTACTTTACTTTATTTCAATTATGTTATATTTTGTTATTTTCCCACATTCTAGAAGTTCTTTGTTCAATCAAACCATTAGTAGTCACTTTTTGATCTTTTGCGATATTCTTAGTTTTCAGTCCGTACAAGATGCTAGCATGCCTCTAGGACTCTAGTGCTCCGCATTGGTGTTTGTATGTTGTGTTGTTTTCCTTGGCCAAAAACTTGTTAGTATATCTAGAAGATGTCTATGACCTACTCATTCTGATTTTGAAACTCTTACTTTGTTCCTTGAGGTAGTTTGAGGTAGTTTAGGGCACTTCTTTCCCTAGGAATCTCTTGAGAATAAAGAGACTTGTGAGTAGAAAATCCCCTTCTCTATAGAATGTACTTGAACAATTTGAATTCACACATAACTAGGAGAAGTCTTTCTTGATCCTGCACTAACAACAAGAAATCCTTATAAGATGTTCCTTCTCCACAAGTGTAGAATTTTACCAAGCAATCATAATCAAATTCCAAGAAAGAAAATCCACCAAAAGGAAGGAATGAGAGAAAATTTTGAGAAAACAAGCATGAATAGAATTGCAAGCCCTCTCCTTTCATTTTCTTCCTTTTAAAAACCCCTAAACTATTAAAATCCTTCTTTTTCCATTTCTCACCCACAAGATAATTCCAATTTTTTATTTTAAAATAGGTATTACAAAATAAATATTTTCCCTAAATATATTAAACCTAAGGGTATTACTAAAATTATTAAAAAAATAAATAAAACATAAATTGAAATTCATTTTAAATTATTAACAGAAATTTAAATGAACCAATTTCACCAATGTTCAAATTTAAAATAATATTCTAATTCAAATACATTTGTTGAAGATACATAATTGCAGTGTCATAAAATTGCACCTGTGGCAATTTCACACTTGTGCATTTGGCTCATCACATTTCTGGCACCTAGCCGCATTTATGACAAGAACCTTATGAGTTGGAATTTTGTGATTTCAACTCCATGATAGACAATGACGAAGTGTTCTAGTAGTTTTCCACCCCATTTATTGCAAAGTTGTGAGTTGGGCACCTTTGCAGTGCATGAACGTCCATGCAGTACACTAGCATCCCTAAATTTTTTGAGTTTAAATGAGGGAATCTTGCAAAATAGTGTGTCTCACTTCTGGGATGTATTGATTTTTTCCTAAAATCACTATTTTTTAGAAAAACTAATGACTTAAGTCTTGAGAGGTTCCATCTAAAGGGTTTAAATTGAAGAGGGATAGATAAGACTCCCTTAGATCAAACCCGCTTGGATAGAACATCTCTAGTATTAAATCATACCCACAATGGAGTCTCCTTCACACCTATCAAAATGCTAGCAAAAAACCACTTTTTCTTTACATTTTGAGGGATTAATTGAATTCATTTAAAATTTATATTTTGCAAGATTGTATCCCTCAAAATGAGCTTTCCAACAAGTATAGTTTTGATATTTTCATTTTATCATGGATTTAATTTTCAATTTTTACTAAACATAGGGTTTTCTTTGAACATCAAGCTCGTTATTGTGCAAAGGTGGAAAAATAGTAAACTATTGTAGAAAAAATTCCATAAATACCCTTTCCCTAGGTATTGATGTCCTTGTTTCACCAAAAAAAAGGATTTTGATATATACACAACAAGTTGGGTTTTATGACACACGTGTATGTCCAAATTATAGTTACAATGACTTCAATAATTAATTAAAAAAAATATGCAACCAAAAATTATGAAAAAATATCCTTTCCGTAAATATTGATGTTGAGAATCTATATTTCAAAAATTAGAATTTAATCCTTTATAGAAAAAAAGTTATGTTGTACGACACAACCATTGCTTTCTAAAAATGTTGTTTTCTTTTTTAAACTAGTTATTAAAGGATATTTTGAACAATTCATGATTTATATCGAAAGAATTGAAAAAGTATATATTTAGAATCTACACACAAATTTCCACAAATCACTATTTCACATCATCTTCAAATTCTTTACGATTTAGCTGCTATAGGTCTCAGAAGATGAAGATTCAGTTAAAAATATTGATGTAAATTTCCATCTTGGAAAAAAGTGAGGGGTAAAAGCACAAAGTTGTGTCACACTTTTAGCCAACTTATAGATAATTGAATTTTAGTATTTCTAACTAAAAAAATCAATTTTTGGTCAAACATATGATGTAGTAAGATTCATTCTAGCTAAGTTAGATGCTTCCACAACTTTTTCAACTAAAATTGTTGGCTAAAAATGTATGGAGCACCATTTTGAGTTGAATTTACTAAAAAAAAAATTATTTGAAGAACTTGAAGTTTCAATAACTCTTGCTAATGTAAACAAATTTTTTTTAAAAATAAAAAAATACCCTTTTGTAGATCCATAAGTCTAGTTTTCAAAAATATATTTATTTTAATAGTTTAATTATTTTTTATATTTTATTTTTATTTTTACTAAAAGTAGGTTTTCAACACAAAATATTAGGTTGATTACTATGCCAAGGAAAAATACTAAAACTTATTAAAAAAAATTTAAAAAAATATGATGCACTAGATAAAAGAATCTATTTTAAGATGGTATAATTTTGTTTCCATTTTAGATAAATATTTAATATGAAAGTTGGTCTAATGAAAATAGTTGTTTTTGATTCACGCACATTTTAATATTTATTTAAAAATATATATTTATCAAAATTGGCAAAAATATATCCATGCACTAAAATTTCAAGTTATAAATTACATAAAAAAAAAAAAAAATTGAAAGAAAAAAAAATTTACTATAAAAAGTTTGATGTCCATGCAACTTCATTTTTCAGCATTTTATCGGCAAACTAAATTATAGTTTAATTTATTAAAAACTAGTTTAAAATAATTTTTTATTTTTAAAAAAAAATACAAACATAAAATATACTAAAAGATACATATTTTACTAGTTTACATCATTTCAAAATTCAAAACATATATGCCACTTTTTAGTGATTCAAGTTTAAAAATTGGATCAAGTGTTGTTTCTTTATAAAGTGAGACACACTTTGTGCTTTTACTGAGGACATAGTATTTTGATTTCACCTTATGAACTTTTCCCATGACACATGTCATCATGGTAGAATCTCAAGCATAATGGATCTTCCCACCCATGCAACTTCATAAAACTCTCCTTTTCACCTCTATTCTCATTCGTTCTCTCTCTCTCTCTCACTCCAACTTGTCTTCTCACTTTGTTCTCTTCTTCATCTCTTCTCTACAAAAAAGCTTTACCAGATTCATGTCTTGTCAATAGCCAAGGATCTCTTGCAAGCACTCAATGTCACATCTATCAAGCCAACATGGAGCCATAGGATGTTGGTAACACTCTCTTGTTGCATTTATATTTTCTATTTGCTAACATATTTATCTTGCCTATTTATTTGTGATATGGGTTCTCCTCCATACCAAGGTTTTCTTTTATCACTCAACTATTTATTTGTGATATGGATTCTCCTCCATAGTAGGGTTTTCTTTTATCATGCATCCCATTTACTTTAATTTACATCTTTCCTATTTTCTATCTATTTAGCTATCTATGGAGATGGAAACACCAAAATAAGGGTTTGATTGAGGCAATCCCCAAAACAACCCCAACACTTTTCCTTGTTTGCTTTGTGTGCAAGTTCTTTGTGTGAAGCTTTGTAGGAGGCTTCATTGTGTAGGACATTTCGTAGGTTAATGCTTACCTTCCTTGTCCTTTCCTTTCTTTCTAGATTTCTATTAACATAAGTAAAATAGCCAGACTTCAAATTATGGGTAGATAGAAAATTTTGTGAGCTCCTGCGTACAAGCTTAGCTCTCTATCCATATGAGATGCCAATGCATCCCTAAGACAACAATGTTTCATACTATCGTTTGAGTCCCACACTAACATCCTTTGACCGAGAGCTTCCCAACTTGTCCCAGAGGCCTATGGTGTAATCTACTCTTTTAGTCCTTGAAGTCTTTCATCTGAGAACATATCAAAATCTCTTTGTTAAGCACATTTTTGCAATCTCTTTCATCTTGTAACTTCCACCACTTGAAATTTTGTCATTGAGGTGACTAAGGGAAATTTGGTCCCTTTAGACCCTATTTATCTTTAGACTTGGGAGTAGCAAATCCCCTCCTTCACATTTTGGTGAACCCAACATGAATTAAATCATGTGGGATATTTTTCTACAATTTTTTAATGCTTTTGATAAAAAAATTCTAAGGAATATTTTGATATGTTAGACCATGCCATAGATGATTTCTTAGATGCATCTTCTCTTATCTGTAGATCTCCTAAACAAACTTCTTCATTACAACTATTTACTTCATCTTTGTAACTCAAAGAGTTCGTGAATGTATTTGTAGTCTCTATAGCTCCTCAAAGGCCTAAGAGACCTGTCATTTACATGACTTCAGCTAGCCAATCTCCTAAGAGGATTCATTCTATTCATGGGGTTCCAGCCTCTAACAACTCATTAAACCTTTACATGAGATTCTTAAAAGCTACAACTCCCTCTTACAATGAGGTAGCTCATAAATACAACACTAAAGGAATAAAAAAAAATTGAATCAACCTACTTCTGTTCCTATTTCCCTCCCACCTTCTCAACCAAATCTTCCTTTAGTTCCTAAACCTACAACTAAAATACCTAGTGATTATGATCTTGTTAAGAGACTTTATGTTACTCTTGCTAAGAACTCACTATGGTATTTTCTTCAATATTCTATGGTTTATCAAGGTATTCTTTAGGAAGCTTTGTAAAAGATCCTTTATCCTTCTTTCGCTAGGTTGATGAATGTTAATGTGCTGATAACACATATTCGTACAGATTCGTTAAATATCAAATTCTATCCTTAGGAACTCCCACCCTCAAAAGTATAGAAGCAAGTGGATCCTCTAATGATTATATAGTTGTAATGTAGAAAAATGTAACCCTTTACATTTTCTCACTTGTTGGACCCTCTTAGTTTAAATTGGACTTAATAGTGCCTTAATTTAGTGTTGTTAAATGTACCTATTTACATTTACATACTTATTTGGGCCCTCTTAATTAAATTGAGCTTAATTATGCCTTAATTATCCATTTAATTCATTTTCAAGCCTAATTAATTACATTTTCTGAAGGGAAAACCCAACAATAATTAATTTCTAAACATAACACTTTACATTGAGCAATGTGTGTTCTAGGTATAAGGACTTGGGACCCATTTTCCCATGGGTGAATGTGTCCTCCCTACACCTTTGGACCTAAATTTAAATTATGTTTTTGGTGGTATTTTAACTTCTCTAAATCCATAATTCAATGTCAACTTGTGATATTTAAATTTCGGGAAATTAAGCATACCTATAAATACAAGTTTATTTCACTAAGTTTCACCTAGTATTTTTCAAGATCTACAAGATCATTTCAAGAGAAACAAAAGGAATTAAAAAGCATATATATGAGAGATTTATTGTAGAATTCAAGATCTATTCATCATGTCAAAGTTTTCTTGTATCATGCATGTTTTTGGAGCTAACATTGTGATGTAGGTTCATGATCAAGTCAAGAATTCAAAGTATTATTTCAAGAAAGATTCAACTGTTAAGATCCACATCCAATTCAAACATATCATGCAAGTTTTAGACCTCCTAAGATCTCCATAATCAAGGTTTCATTCAAGGGTCTGCTGAGTGGTAACATAGTTTTGTTCATTCTTCATTCCCTTTTTCATTTCAATGTTTCAATTCAAGGTTTGATGACCAAAATAGGGTTTGACCAAGGAAAACCCCCATTCACTCTAAGAAAAACATTTTGCTCTCTTGTGTGTGTGATTGTAAATTTAAGTTGAAGAAGTCTTGAAGACCTTTTGAAGAGCAAGATTTACAAAGTTGTCAAAGTTGCAAAAAGTTGTCAAAGTTGTTGTCAAATCACATAATCTAACCTATAGATTGGATTATTAGCTTTCTGACACTAAAACTTGGAAAAATTAGAAGCTTTAGATCTACACCAGAGGCTCCCAAAATATTGTTGCAACCCTTATACTTGGACCCATTTTCCCATGGGTGAATGAGTCCTAGATCAGCTTCTAGAAATCTCTCTTGGTGACCGGTACACATGTTTATACCCTTCTTAGATCTGCATTCTATTTTCTAGTTCTACAAATATTGACCTTAATCTTCAAGTTTCAAGTGTTAGATTTCATTTTGGTGTTGTTTCACTAGTTTTAGTTTTTCTCACCAAAGTGTTGTTTTACCTTGACCCCCATCCTTTAGTCCTAAGGAAATTTGTAGATTCTCACTTTGGGTTGATTCACCTAAGGGCTGATAATCAATTCATTTTGTTGGATCTCATTTCCTAATGAAATAAAGAAAAATAAGTCCCTAATTGTTCATCAAATCCATATTTTTCATCAAACCTATTTTTCAGTGTTTCAATAGTTAACATTAATAATATTAGTATTAGGTGTGCTCTTGTTGACATTGGTTGAACTATCAACATATGTAGCATTGATATGTTTCCTAAGATTAAAATTGATTCTTCTTCTCTTGATACTTCTTCTTTGTATATTTGTGGATTCGATAATGCTTTCCATCAAGCCCTAGGCACGATAATCTTTCCTTTGAGGTTGGGACCCGTTACCATACCCACACTGGTTTATGTTGTGCCAAGTCCTTTACCTTACAACATTCTCTTAGGAAGACCATAGATTCATTCTTTGGGAGTTGTAACTTCTACTTTACATCGTATAAAATTTATCACTAATAATGAAGTCATTACAATCAAGGATGAACCTGATGCTATACACCTTTATGAGATGGAAGCTACTGGTCAGGCCTCGGTTGCTTCTACTCTTAAAAATTGCATTATGTTATCTTCTAATGTGTTGGAATCCTCTTCGATAGTGCCTTATTTGAAGGCTACTCCTAAGATGGATTTCCTTAAAGAAGATCACCCCAAAGTGGAGAATCCTAATTCTTCCCCTTCTACTTCTTCTCCTAAATCAAACACATGCCTTGGTGATGATTGAGGCTCCTTGGATTTTCTGAGTCTTTCATTGGAGAATATAAAGTCGACCCTATCCACCTTGAAATTTCAATATTTTCATATACCTCTATCAAGAAAGCTAGTTGTCCTCTCACTAAGGAAAAGAATCGAGCTCCTATTAAGGAGAACGATTGTGCCCCTGCTAAGGAAGATAACCACACTTCTGTTAAAGAGGCTGATGGTGTGTTGTGTCATAAAATTGTACCCCTTGAAATTTCACCAATACTTTTGTATCCACTTAATTACCCACTACCTTAGTATTTGTGTAGGCTCATTTCAGCCCTTGCATCAACCTTTTTCCCCTCAAGATGCTCAAGACCCCTTTTCAGCAGCCACCCTTTTATGTCAACTTTTTGTTGAGCCTTGTTTTTTCCTCATTCCCACCAGTTTTAAGCATGATTTTTTTGGACACTAGCACGTCATATGGATGCCCATGCATTGCACTAGTGTCTCATGACATTTAAACATTCAAACAATTGTTTCTAAGCATTTTTCCACTTGTCACCTACCTTGGTCGATGGAAAATGATCAGGACAGTTTGTAACGGCTTGGGAACCTTCTTTTCCCTCCTATTCTCTCTTTAAAATATTTCTTTACAATTCACTTTGGGTGGGCTTTTGATCTTTCTCTCTTGGTCTCTTACTCTTTCTCTCTTTTCTCCCTCTCTTGGGAAGTCTTACTCTCTCAAGCTTGCACAACTCTCTTTCTTGCTACAATGCTCTCAAGTTCCCAAAACAATCTTTGCAACTCTACTAGATCTCACAAACTTCATTCTCTCTTTCTCTCTTTGGCTTCCTCGAGACTTGTAGGTGATATCTATTTCTTGTCTTATTTCTTTAAGCATCTTGGGATTTCTCACATCCCTTGTCTTTGCATTTTACTATCTTGTCTATTTATGTTTGTATCTATCTATCTATTTGGTTGTCCATGGAGGTGGAAACATTGAAATGGAGGTTTGATTAAGGAAAGCCCCTAAATGGCCCTAACAATTTTCCTCGGTCTTATGTGTGTAGGTATTGAAGACAATAATTTGTTGGAGGCTTCATTACTTGGGTTGTTGTGAGCAATTTCTTTCTCCTTATTTTAATCATCTACATTTCATTTAGTCTATATTTCATTTAGTTTACTTTATTTTAGTTTTGTTATACTCTATTACTTTCTTGCATTTTAAGAGTTCCTAGTAGTCAGATTGTTAGTAGTCACTTAAGCTATTTTATATGATAGTCTCATTTTTTGGTTCGTATGAGATGGCAACACATCATTGAGATGCAAGTGTGCTGAAATATCGTCCTTGTTCCACACTATCATCCTTGTCTAAGAGCTCCCCAGTCTATTGAGAAAACCTTTGCGATCTACTCTTTCTAATTGTGAAACTCTCATCATTTTATCCCATCACTTGAGCTTTGCTCCTTGAGGTAGTTAAGGATCATTTTCTCCCAATAGACTCTTATTCATCTTATAGATTCAGGAGTAGCAAATCTCCTCCTCTACATTTTAGTGAACTTGACATGAACACTCCTTCCACAAAAAAGGACAAATCCAAGATTTGTCCTTCTAAGAAAAAAAATCAAGGCATTTCCTCGAACCCCATTCCATACCGTCAAAGTAGAAATAATATGTCGACCTTCAACTGAATTTTTTATGCATTGTTTATTATATTTATCTTATTACTTTCAAAATACATTTGTTATCTTCCTTTATTAGTTCAATTTCTAGTCTTATTCAAAGTGTTAATGATTTTCCATTCTATGCATGTGATGGTGACTTGGCTTTTCCTATTTCCCTCAATATATTTGATCCTTCTCATGAAATTCCTCTTGTTCCAAAGGATATTTTATTGCAAGAAGATAAAATCATTGATACTTTTATTAACATTACTCTACCTTCTCTTCATTACAATGCACTCTCTTCTAGAGATGATGCATTAACGAATGATGAATCACCTCTTCATTCCAATGCACTCTCTTCTAGAGATGATGAATTAGTGAATGATGAAGCTCCTCTCACATTGGATCTTCCATGGATAGATGTTGAGCATATTTATTCAAATAATTCCTTTATAAGTTGTAATGAATTTATAAATGTCATTGTAGTCTCTGTCACCCCTCAATAGCCTAAGAGACTAGTAATTTATGTGACTTTGGCTAGTCCTTCTCCTAAAAGGATTTATTTTATTCGCGGTGTTCTATTTAACAGTGATTCTCCAGATCTTTATAAAAAGTAAATATAGTTTAAATCTTCTTATAATACAGTAGCTCACACTTGTAATACTATAAGGAATAAACTAAATGTTGATCAACCTACTTATTTACCACCTTCTCAACAAAGACTTCCTCAAGCACCTAGCCCTACAGTTAAGCAACCAAGTATGATCTTGTCGAGAAAATTCATGTTACTTCTACCAAGATCTCACTTTGGGATTTTCTTAAGATTGCTCTAGTTTACCAAGGTATGCTTCAAGAAGCCTTGCAAAAGATTCTCTTGCCTTCTTCCACTAGGCTGACATATGTTAATGCATTGATAGATTGAATATTAATGTAGATTCATTGAATATTATGTTCTATCCATAGGAACTCCTACCTCCGGTAGTTCATAAGCAATTAGATCCTTTGATGATAATAGTTAAAATTTATAATATCAGTATTAGAATGCTCCTATTAACACCGGTTCGATGCTCAATGTATGCAGTATTGATCTGTTGCCTAAAATTAAAATTGATTCAAATTCTCTTGCAACTTCTTCTCTTGTCATTCATGGGTTCAAAAATGTTAGGCGACAAGCTCTAGGTACAATAGTACTAACTTTGTAGCTTGGACCCATTACCATACCAACCTTGGTATATGTTAAATGTCAAGAAAATTACCATATAATCTTCTTCTTGGAAGACCGTGGATTCACGCTATGGGTGTAGTTCCGTATACCTTACATAAATCCATCAAATTCATTCATAATAATCAAGTAGTCACAATCAAGGATGACCTTGATGTTGTACACTTATGTGAGGTGGAAACTAATATTCAAGCTTTGGTTGCACCTACTCTTAGAAAGCTTGTCTCTTCATTATATTTTGATGTGTTTACATCTACTCTAGCGGTACCTTTTCCAAAGGATACTCTTGAGATAGATGTCCCTGAATAAGATCCTTCCACTTCTTCTCCTAAACAAAATGCATGTCTCGATGATGATTGGGGTTCCTTATAATTTACATCATCCTTCATTAGGGAATATAAAGTTGACCCAATCCACTTATAAATTTTGACAATATCACTCACACCTACTATCGAAGATGATTATTTTTCTATTTCATAGGATAATGTGAACAACAAATGTAATATCCTTAATGTTGATCCTCCCCCTTCTAAGGAGTTGCAATCACATTATGGATTTGGATTTAATATTCTTTCTAAGCATGGGTATAAAGGAAATGGTCTTGGGCATGCGCAACAAGGAGTTAAAGTACCTTTGCAATTGACACCTTGCTCTTATGCAAGGGGTTTAGGTTACAAGCCTTCTCGTTTGTCTTCATCCCCTCCTCCATTGTCTACTATCCTTATGTCTTCTTCTTCTGAGTCATCAAACTTTTCTTCACAAGAGAAATGGTTGCTTCTTGAGCACTGCTCATTTTTTATATGAGCAAGATCATATCTTGTTGCTCAGCTTCTCAAATACGTCTCAATTACTCTTCCTTCTCCTACACATAAGAAGTTTCATATGCAAGATAAAACAATTTTATTTTTCTATGCATACCATAAAGTGCCTGGCCATTCCACTAATTAATATAAGGCCTTGAAGTCTATAAAATACAAAAAAATTGTGATTTTGGTGCCATCACTCTTCCATTTGTTGATGCACCTATCTTTTCTTTGCATGACAAGTGATATCGAGGTTTACCTCTATCTTGTCCATTCTATCTTCTCACATGAGGTTCTTGCAACTCTCTTCTATTGTGTCGCTACTTACTATGTGGAATTTGTAGTTTTTCTTTCTTATTTCCCATTCATGGTAGTACACTATTGTGTGTAATCATAATTTCTTTGTGGTAGTGACACAATATCATTTAGCATTGTTATCCTCCCTTATATGTTGGGGATAGAGGTAACTTGTTCTAGAGGTGTGTGTCCTCCTTGAGAACGCCCTATCTTCTTTCTTCCCCTCTTATTCTTTTTAGAATGACATGTGCTCCTCTATGTAGCACACATCATTCTAAGGGGGGAAATCATATCATCTTATTCTTTTCTTTGAAAAATATGTCTTAAAAATTTGGATGTCTTATGTCTTGTCATCTAGCTTGGGGGAAGCTTAACTAGACCTATCTTTTCTATGACTATCCTGCAACACACCTTGCAGCATCCATAGGCCTATATGCTTGCTGTATGGTGTCTATCTTGCTAACCATACTTATCAGTGACATATTTGTGCACTTTCCCTATGGTCTCTAGCTTGTTAGCCATACTTATTAGAACTATCTTTATTTGATTGATGTATGGTTTCTAGCTTACTAGCCATATCTATCAGCATTGTCTTTTTATCTGATCAAATTATGTCATGACATGTCTATGAATTTTACCATATTTTTTGTATTTTTTCCCAATGTGTTTGTCAATAACGAATATTTTTGTGGTGAATTTGTAGTCGGCTTTGCAGGATAGAAGACCCGTATCCTCTTCATGTCTTGGCTCAACTTTACAATTGCATATACCAGATTGAAGATCTACACATTCTTCATCTTGAGTATATGCTTTTTCTCTCTCTTTTTCTCTTTGACATTAGTTGCTTCCCTATCTTTTGGATGCATTATTATCTTGAAGCAATCAATCCTTGCATTCTAATTATCTTTGTTTAAGAATTCTTCTATGTGTTATTTCTTGTTAATTTTGGAATGATGCATAGTATTGAGACAACCTCTTGCACCAAGGTCTCTTTCACTTTGCTAACTCAAATCCTTTTAGTTCATTTTTCATGTTCCTTTGTGTATGTGTTATCCATGCATATGTTCTAACCACATGATGTAATGGTTTTTTTATGTTCTAACCTTGTTGGCTTGTGCAAATTTTTCTTGTCTAATATGCTTGTTTTGTAGGTCTTCATCCTGAGGGCATGCTTCCTTGGTTTGAAGAGTTATCTACTTCCTCTATGGTATCCTTTTGGTACCATGATGTTATTTGTGTCTAGTATATTTCCTTTAGCATACATATTCATTTAGATTCACATGCCTGCTAAAGTGAGGGAAAAATGTTGTGTTGTAAAATTGCACCCCTTGCAATTTTACCAACACTTTTGCATCCACTTTAGTGCCCATGCCATTAGTATTTGTATAGGATCATTTTAGCCCTTGTATCGGCCTTTTTCCCCTCTAGATTCTCAATACCCCTTTTTAGCAACTACCCTCTTATGTCAACTTTGTATTGAACCTTGTGTTTTCCTTGCTCCCATAGTTTTTAAGCATGATTTGTCTGGACACTTGCACACCACATGGATATCTGCACATCACGCTAGCATCTTGCAGCCTTTCAACATTGAAACAGTCATTTCTAAGTATTTTTCCACTTGTCACCCACCTTGGTCGATGGAAATGGCTTGAGATTCTTTGTAACAACTTGGGAACCATCTTTTCCCTCTTATTTTCTCTTTAGAATATTTCTTTTCATTTCATTTTGGGCACTCTTGATCTTTCTCTCTTAGTCTCTTGCTCTTTCTCTCTTTTCTCCCTCTTGGGAAGTCACTCTCCTCTCAAGCTTGCACAACTCTCTTGCTTGTTACAATTCTCTCAATTTCTCACAAAACTCTTTGCAAATATCTTGGCTCTGACAACCTTATTTCTCTCTTTCTCTCTTTCTCTCTTTGGCTCCCTCAAGCCTTATAAGTGATATCTATCTCTTGCCTTATGCATTTAAGCATCTTGGGATTTCTCACTTGTCTATGAATTTTACTATCTTGTCTATTTATCTATCCATCTATCTGTCTATTTCGTTGTTCATGGAGGTAGAAACAATGAAATGGGGGTTTGACTGAAGCAAGCCCCTAAATAGTGCCAACAATTTTCCTCAATCTTATGTGTGTAGGTATTGAAGACATTTATTTTTTGGATGCTTCATTACTTGGGTTGTTGTGAGCACTTTCTTTCTCATCCTTAGTTTATCATCTACATTTCATTTAGTCTATATTCATTTAGTTTAATTTATTTTAGTTCTATTATACTTTGTTACTTTCCCACATTTTAAGAGTTCCTAGAAATTAGATTGTTAGTAGTCACTTAAGATTTTCTTTTGTGTGTCTCAATTTTTGGTTTGTATGAGATGCCATTGCACCATTGAGATGCTAGAGCACCATACTATCTGATGGTTATTTTTCTAGAACCAAATTTATTCTTACCCTAGACCTATGAACCTGGCAAGAACAATTATCAGTAAGGGCAAGGATTGGCCAACACATAAGTAAAGGCTTTTAGGTCTTCACTTCTTCACTTTAGGCTCTATGAAACATAGGAGGGTGATTCTAAACAATTTGTTTGTAGATATTGGTGTGTATTTAGTATCAAACACAAAATAAACAAATGATTCTCCTTAAATGTTTTAGAGGCACCATACCCTAAAGATTTGGATAATCTTTAGAGTAGTGATCAACTTAAACAAGGGAAAATATAATTCATTTAACATTCCCACTCACCCAGAGAGAATTCCATAAGTGATTTAATTATATTTTTTGATCAACAATCGAGTTGGTCACTAAAATTGGAGCATGAATACTTTGCCAGACCAGTGTTATATTCTGGGAAATAGAGTCAAACCATAAACCTATATGACTAGATAACAATATTGTACTAAATAAAATAAACACAGCCTTGAAAATACTGCATTACAATACCCCCACTAGTCATTTCCATAATTAACTTCTTACTAGCATCCTCACACAATATTTATACCAATCCCACTGTTACATTCAAGCATTTACATACATTCATTGAATGGATAAGCAAGAATAAAACAACACACATATTGGAATCCAATAGAGACAAATAAGATAACCATTGATTATATTATCCATAACTTGTATAATTTGTACATAGGAGAGAAATGTATAGAAATTTAGTACTATTTTTGCTATCTATATTGTCATCAAAACCATATATATATATCGGTTGACCCTTCCCTAGAACATATTATTGGAAAACTTAGTATATATTTTCCTTTTGTGCATAACCCTTTTAAGAAAGAACTATCTACCGATTTCTTGTGTAACCAGTCTTGAAATCCCTTTTATAAGATAAGGGAGCAACATGCATCGGGCTAAATTACACTTACATTTCACATTTCACTTTCATTCCAAAATGAATTTCAATAGAAAATGAGAATATTCCCCAATCAGTTGAAAAACAATCATTTGTAAGTCAAGGGAGAACAAAAGTAGAACTCAAAAAATTGTTAACCAAAGCAGTCCCACCATCCTTCAAAAGTTTCGTCACAACACCAAGAACATGTAAATTCATCCCAACCCAAGAAACGTCACCATCAACACCAAAGGCATAAATAAACAAAGACCCATATCATAACACATCAACCAAAGAAAGAAAATTATCACAAAGGACCCAAAGTTCTGAGCATCCATTGGGAAAAGAAACAAGATGCTACTTTTCCTTGTTATCAACAAAGTAGGTGTGCCCACTTGGTGTCCTTATTGTCAGTGGAGTAGCCATCACTACCTCATCCTCAAAATCAACCCAATCCTTCACAGCCATGAGATATTGATGGTAACCAAAGTCAGTCTCATCTCCACTATTAGAGGAATCATCTGAGACTTCAATGGGAGAATGATGATGTCCCATATAAGCTCGGTGATACCTATTTCTTCTTGCAGCTTCCCTTTCTAGCCTCTCAGTTTTCTTCTCCTTACCTTTGGCTAATTCCTTTGAGACAATTTGACCTCTTAGATGATAGGCACATTTGAGAGCACCCCGTGTTGAATTTTTTGTAGCTCTTGCTTTCTTCTTTGGTGTCACAGGTATTTCTAGCATATCCTGTTCACCTTGGGGAGAATTGTCCTAAGATTAAACAAGGTTGAGCCTCTTAGACTTGCAGGCTGGGTTGATGTTTACACTCACTTTTCCCATTTCCTTAAATAGCCACTTACCAAATTTTCTTAGAGAAAAGATACCACCCTACTCAAAAATATCAAACTAAAAATCACTCCTACTTTTAGATTCCTAATTCTCTCAGTTAGATGGTGAGAATAATCAAGCAAGTGATCTTCATTAAATAGAGCAACTAGTGTACGTTTGCATTAATTTTCCAAGGAAACTTGTGTGAGAGCATTGGAAATCAATTAACCTTATTTTGAATATCAACCGTCAATCATACTTTGAAGCAAATCAATGGTTAGATAATCCAAATTATTAATGATGACAAAATTAAATGCATGAATTTTGATACTTGCCCCTAATCAAGAAACTCGAGTGAGATAAGCATTCACTTAACTTGCATATTAACCACACACTTAATTTCTTAACCAAACCTATCGTGTCACATTTACTCACTTGCCCATAGGAATTAATTCACTTGTAATTCATCATAGTGAGACAGTGGGGAACGATCATGATTTATCTTCAAAATATTGGCCCATTCCCTACCTTACTTCAATTTTATCTTCCCATGTGTACTAACTTCTAATAGATTTGACAACCCTAAAAAATGTTTACCAATTTCACATGCGTGCTCAAGAATTAGTTCTAATTTAGCATTGTTTTTATCTTGGAATAGTCTTGGTCAATATCTCCAGCTACATTTACCTTTACTAGAAACTTTCTAAGTTCTTAGAAGTAGTCTGCTTGGTAGTTGCCCACATGCTCATTGGAAAATATGGTATACAGGAGGAGCACTCACGGGATGGTGGGGAGTGGTCAAGACTTGCCCACCATCAGTTTCATTTCTTACAAAGAAAATCTCTATCCTCAAGACTTGGAGAGTCCCACAAGAATGATAGGTGTCACCCCACCCAGTAACCCGTATGACTATCTTTCCTCACTACTGTTGATAGATAGGCACACGGGGAATGGCTTAGATGAGAACATGCATCATGATTTCCACCATTGATCTTCCTTCGGACTATATCCACTGGCCCTATAGAGACTCTAGTCCCACCATCTGGAAGTACTATGTGGCCATCCTCCGCTAGCCCGTGTCTTTTAAATAGCATGAAATAAATCAAGATGGGCAAGTGGGGAGTAGTAGAGATGTGGCCATGTCTTCAATCCTACAGCCATTGATCTTTTTTGAAAGACACCAACCATCTTTATTGAGGAAATTGGGCCCATCAACACACTAGACACATGGTCGAAGCCTGACAACCCATGTGAATAAAATAAGAAGAAACAATCCAACGTGGGCATATGGGGAACGATTGGGATTAATTCCCCATGATCAGACGACCAACATGAAGTTCCATTTCTGCACATGTCATAAAAGTTAGTCATAAAAAGGGGCAATCACTAGGAAAAAATGAAACTGACCCTCAAAGGATGAAAGCTAATGATTTAAGTCATTAAAATCAAGCCTTCGATCATAGGAAAATTAATACCAAGAAGGACAAAGGTGACTGATAGACCTAAACACAAGGGGTCGGTGAATACACGACTTAAATGGCATAAGTGACAAATTAAGTGACTAGGTACCAAGAGAACAGGTTAGTGCAACAATAAAATGACCAAGGGATTTTTAGAGCTTTGTAGGCCAATTCTGGAGGGTTTTAATTCATAAGACCTAAAACATGTTTGCAGAACATAACCCATAGCCAGACACAAGGGTTTGAGCCAAATTTTTCAAAATTATATACTGGATCCAAGAAATTTTTGAGGGGTTCCATCACTATCATCCTTGTTCCATGTTTTCATCCTTGAACAAGAGCTCTCCAATCTATCCAAAAAACCTTAGTGATCTATTCTTTTTTATTCTAAAATTTTCATCATTTTGTCTTGTCACCTACGCTCTGCTCCTTGAGGTAGTTGAGGACCATTTGCTCCCTATAGAATATTCTTATTTTTAGAGACTTGGGAGTATCAAATCTCTTCCTCTATAGTTTTTAGTCCCATCAAGGAGGATGACTATGATCCCATAGAGGAGTATGATCTTCGTTGTTGGAATGAGGTTGTCTACGTAGATCCTCCTCCTTAAGATTTGCAAACACCTTACAACCTTGAATTCAAACTTCTTTTTCTAAATATGGTTGTGGGCATAAGGGTTGTGGGTGTAATGAACAAGGCATTCAAGTCCCTATAGAGTGTGTACCTCACAAGTGTAACTTGGTGCTTGGTTCCTCTCATGAACAATCTAGGTAGAAAGCATGGTGGAGTGTCAACATGATTTTTGTCCAACCTCTTAGTCTAGTTCATCCCAAATTGATTGAAAGTAAAGTAGAAACTAACAAAGTTCCTCTAGATTTTTTCTCTTCAAATGAAGTGATGGAAGAATTCTTAGGTGTCTACTCTCACTTACCTTCTTATCACCATAAATGAATATTCTCGTATTGCTTTAACAAACAAGCAAATTTTAGAGAATCTGTTGTGAGCATTGATGAGAAGGCTCCTTTATCTAATGTGGATGATGATGTTTCGATGTCCAATTATGAAGACCATAGTCCTCTCCTCAAAGGA
Source organism: Sequoia sempervirens (assembly GCA_007258455.2). NCBI lineage: Eukaryota > Viridiplantae > Streptophyta > Pinopsida > Cupressales > Cupressaceae > Sequoia > Sequoia sempervirens. The sequence continues at coordinate 4,111 of VDFB02045513.1, read as the reverse complement.
GATACCACTGATGTTCTCATGGATCCTAAGTCTTCTGAGAAGGTGATTGTTATGTGGTCTCACAAAATGCCCCAAGAATACAAGGCTTGGGTACCCAAGTTGAAATTTAATGCTTAAGGAATATGCTAGTTAGCTAATGATCACCAAGAAATATGTGTAAAGTTGAAAAATATTGAAAATAATTTATAGTTCAAATATATTAGGTGTTAGGAGTCCGGGTAATTAAAGTTTGAGTGAATGGTAAGTTTGAGTTTGTAAAGCGAAGTGTAACAAGCTGCTTCACCCAGGAGTTAAAAGCTCAAGGATTCAAAAAGACCGGTAAAATTTGAAAGCTAGGTCAAGATTGTTTTGATAAAGTGAAGGATATACCAGGAGTCAAGTACCTAAGTACCTGCGTAAATGGTGAATTGGTGCAAAAGTGTTTAAAGTTTGTTGTTTGGTTTTACTCAAATGCCTAAAATGTTTGGTATCTCGCGTAAAGTGATAATTACATGAGAATGCATTAAAGTGTGTTATTTATGAATTATTTTTGAAAAGGATTAATAATAATGATGGTTTTATGCTGATAAGTTTTATTAATGTTTTTTAAAAGGGGATTGATATATGGAATTTTATGTGTAGGAGAAATAGGTTGTTGGGAACATTTTGGTATGGATGGTTAGACAAATTTGGATTGCGAGCAGATCTAATGATGTTACCAGGTTGGGTGGCATACTCTAAAAGCCCATGTGAGGACAAAGTGTATGGAGAAGAAATGTGGTTAATCGGGGAACTGGCGACCCAGGTATCATGCATGCGACAAAGGAGGAGCCTAGTTCTGAGGTGGAATACTTCTGGGTGTTTTTCCCCAAAGCCACAACCTGAATGTTGGAACGCAATGCTAGTGGATTAAAATTTCTAGTTCCACTAAATCACTCTAAATATCAAGTAGGAAGTTCCTACATTTTGTTTGAAGAACAAGTGGATAGTCTACTCAATCTGATTTCATATCCCGAATGAATTTTAAAGACATAAGTCTAAAAGTTTCAAGTGTTGAAGAAGGTCAAAGTCTGTTGACTTATTTAGAAGTTTCTCTTGCCAACTATCATGTGTCACATGCTCTACTATGATTCATCCCTTATATTATCTTCCATGTGATTGATTGAATTTATTGAGTGTCTTGTTCTTATAAAAATCCAAGAGTTGTTTTATTTTAGTTAAGTTTAAAATTTGTGGATTCTGAAGAACTAATTTTTTTTCAAGTTTTATTCTTTTTCCTATTTTTTCTTCTATTCCAGATTAAAAAAATGTATGTTTCATTTGAGATTAACTAATATTGAAGCCAATTCAAAGCTATTTCCTGATATGAAATCATATGTAGCTAATTTTTTTTTCCTATCAAAAAAGGACCTTGTGTTGCACCATATTTGGGTGCATATTGACACTATTCAATGGCAAATAATCCCTTTTCTTTAAACTCTTGCATCATTCTATTCCTAGCTATGAAGTAATCTGGTGAAGTATAGAATGGTTTTCTTTGATTTAGTTATTTCTTGAGGCATGCATGGATAATACCTAGGAGAAATCTTTACATTTCAATATTGTTATCCTTTATTTTAGAGTAGATGCTTTATATTTTCAGAAAATGTTCCAAAATTAATGAATACATGGAGTCTATTATAAATATTTTGATTTCATGAAGTTGTTGAATGCTTAATGCTAAATTTTCTTGAATGTATACAAGTAATTTGAGACACATGAAATGTTATTGCAAATCTTTTGATTCCATGAAGTTATTAATTGACATGTGAATGATCGGACTTAGATTATGTTTCAATCTTTCAAGTACCAGCCAATTTGTGACAACCATATGCACCTCATGTTAAAAAAAAATTACACAATGAACCCTAAGTGAACCTAGTGCATCAAGACCTAACATTCCTGAGCCTTGGGATCGATCTGAGATTGCCTTAGATTTAGGTTTTCCTGGTGGATCTTTCAAGAAAGATCTGTTCCCGCAGTACTCTATGAGAATTTATCTACCTATTGGTGTGCATGGACAACATCCGCGTCAACAGTGATTAATATTGGAAAGTTCCTTTCTTCAGAAGAATCTAAGCAATGGGTAAATGTAAGAAGTTGAGTCCATAAAATGTTGAAAAAGTGGAAGTGTTTTTCCCAATTTTTAGTATTTGTCATAGTTGGACTAAAAAATTGAAGCACTTACACATTGGACCTTAAAGAAGTTTAGTAATATGAAATTTAACATTTTGAGTCTATTGTTCAAATATGTAATTTATTCTAATACCTAGATGATACAAAAGAATTTTTAATAGGAATCTATTAAAACCTTGTTTTAAAAGTCATTTTTTAAGGACCATACCATGAATGTGTACAAAAACCATAATTTGACCTAAATAGAAGTATTTTTCTAATTCCTTTTTGGGAAAGATATGTTTTTTTTTTTGGACTACAAGAATTAGGTAGCACAACCCCCTATAAATTGTAGTGCACTTGGTAATCTTTTTAACGTGATCGACAGTGTTGGTGCAACATGCCCTCTAGTACCACAGGGGTGGGGGAGACTAGATCTTGTGACCAACCTCCTGCAACAAGAAATATTTAGCCAACCGAGCTAGGGCCCCCAGCCTAGGAAAGATGTGTATTATAATGAATATTGATGAGGATATTTTTTATAATTTTTTCTAAATATTTATTGATTAATTAATTTTTTATTGGCCCTAATTGTTGGTTTTTAAAACCATCATACATGTAAAAACATCATAGCTTGACCTAAACTTATCTTTTTTGAATTTCCTTTTTTTTCATTGTGTAAAGAATTGTTTATAGATTGATGTCATATAATTATTTTAGCAAGAAAATTAACAAATTAAAGATTATTATAAAATATGAAAACTTGACATTTCAATTTAATGGACTAGTTTCCTCATAAATTAATTAAAAAATAGAAAAAATAATTCAATCATAAAAAATTACATATTTGAAAACTAGAAACTATCATCTATAATGGGTTTTAATTTCATAAAAAAATTCTAAAAAACCCTCATCAACCATATTGTCAGAGTTAGTTTTCTCTTGGCATTGCCATGGCCTTGTACTAGTAGGTCTAAGGCTAAGGGTTGGGTTACCATGCATTTTCTAACCCTAAATACAAATGAAAATAAATATGTATTATGAGTTTCAAACTTTTTGGAATTAGTACCAACTTTAAAATGGGTACCTATTCTAAAAAATGAATGGGACCCTATTTTAAAGCTGAAAAATGACACTTCCTCTCAACATGGACCCAACATCTTGCACTTACCCAAAAATTTTGATTTGTTATATTCTCATCCTGATATCTTCACTTGGTCAAATGAAAATATGTATGGTATTGATGAGTCTATGGTGGTTTACAATATTGTTTTATGTCTCAATACTAAGCCCATCAAATCGAAGACCCAAAAGATGAATCCCAAGGTGGCTTTATTAGTCAATTCTTAGATGAAGCTTATAAAAGTTGGATTTATCCATCCTATTGAATATTCACCTTTGATATCGAATATCATCACTATCAAAAAAATTGATGGTCACATTCACCTTTGCATTGATTTTCATGATCTCAATAAGGCTTCTCTTAAGGATGATTTTTCATTTCCTAATATAGATATGATTATTGACTTGATTGTAGGCCATTCCTTGCTGTCTTTCATGGATGGCTTCTAGGGCTATAATCAGATTCATATTAACCTAGAAGATCAATATAATATAGCCTTCACTACCCCTTGGGGTACTTTCTGTTACATGGTCATGCCATTTGGGTTAAAGAATGCAAGAGCAACTTACCAAAGGGAGATGACCTTTATCTTTCATGAATTCATTCAAAAAATTATAGAAGATTATGTTGATGAAATTTTGGCTATCTATGACTCGTCAAGATCACATTAAAAATATGTCTTATTTTTGAAAGGATTCAACTCTATAAGATGAGAATGAATCCTCTTAAGCATTTCTTCAACATTGATGCTAACAAAATTTTGGGATTTATCATCTCTCATCATGGAAATGAAGTCGATACAAATAAGATTGATGCAATTGTTAACATGCCTCCACCTAAGAACATCTCTCCACT
>VDFB02045512.1:0-20430 GCA_007258455.2 Sequoia sempervirens | reverse complement strand
GAACTTTCAGATTTTCAACTTTTGATAATCAGAGGAAACTTGCTTACAATTTTGAATGCTAAATTCATTCTGTGGGCCATGTAGTGAATGCCAAGCATGTATGGTGCACAAGTAGTTTGCAACTTTGTGCAAACACTGGCCCTTTGACCTTGCATCACTGCAGCTCCTACACACACCAACTTTTTGGTAATTGTCAACTCATCCATACCTGCAATTTCATTCGAAGATTTCTTGACTAGTTCAAATATATTTTGTGATGTTGAATTTTTCTTCATTTTATGAACACAAAGAAGATGAGCTTGGTGAACATGTCGTTCTATAGTAGACAAATGCATACAGACCCAAGAAATATTTTCTACCGCAGTAACTTCATCTAAAGATAATGCAATGAAATTTGACTCTTTTACCTTCTCCTTTAAATCTTCCTTTTCAACTACAGCAAGACAATTTGCCCATTCCCATCTAGCCTGACCAATGTGACAAGGGATAGTGAGGAACATTCAAAAAAGATAATAAACCAGAATATTTTGGGTAGTCTGTCATAGGACACCCTTTGGACAAAATATGAAAAACAACACTCATCTAAACAGTTTTTGACATATTTGTTGCTTCCATTGCTTTTCCAAATTGAGCCTCAAGTGTACCTTTACATGCAGCAAAGTTCGACATTTTTTTTTCATGCTCTTCATAATATGCGACATACCTAACATGAAGACATTCTTCCTTTGATTTCCATCGTACGACTAATTGTTCCTTTCCGTCTATGATTTGTTTTTCATAAACTTTACCAATATGATTTTCTATAGTGTCAATCTTTAGCTACAATGTCTTGGCTCTTCCACATTTCCAACTACAAATTGTACATTTGGCCAATGTTTCCTTTTCAATATCGTTTTCATTGCCAATCCCCACTGGTTTCATGAATGGGTACTTTGACAACCAACCAAGTTGAAAATTCCTTGTCATTTCCCACTCGTGCCCCATTTTTTATTTGCTTCTTTTCTTGCTACCAACATCATCATCCTCATCGAAGTCAATTATCTCATTCTGGCTAACCAGGCCCACAGTATCCCTTGGAACATCTTTTGCGGTATTGCCATCCTGATTTGATACATTTTGATTTAAATCAATGACAATCTCAACTTGACCTTCCAGTGGCGGTGAGGTATTGTGAATGCTACCAATATTTGGTGGAAGAGTTGATGATGTAGCTCCATCTTGACCTAATGGATCAAAAGCTTTGGAAATTCCAAAGTAAGACTATGGTACATCTAAGTTTTTGGTGTTTTGATGGCCTCCTAGTCTCTTCACCACCCTGAGGAGCGGCAAGAGTCTCTTCACCACCTTGAGGAGCGGAAAGAGTCTAAGGAGCGGCAGGAGCCTTACCACCCTGAGGAGCGGCAAGAGCCTCACCCTTGCTACTTGAGTCACTCGACATATTGATCTCACTTCGAATAAAAAAAAAATGTCTTCTTGTTTAAGAAGGACAGAGAATATAGATCCCATTCCCTACTCAATATCATCTTTAAGACTAAAGCAAGAATGGAAAAGAGATTAAGAAAACTTATTATTATAACACTATGAAGAAATGATCACTCACCTTTAAGTCTACGTTTTCGGCTTTCACTGACTTCCGAATTGAGAAGTAGAATCTCAGAACTGAACAAAATGTGTAAGACTAAATGACACTTTCGATTGTATTTATATCAATCCATATTTGGCGAATTCTGCGGGATTTTTAAATGGTATATTAAAAAATTGGCGAATCCTGCATGCTTATACAACGATTCGTTGTAATTTTCAAGGCGAAATGTGTCCTCAAATGTAATTATTTTTTAATGTTATTGGCGAAATAGGTCCTCATAAGCAACTATTTATAAATTTTAATTGGCAAAATGGGTCTTCACAAGCAACATTTTGTAAATTTTAATTGGCGAAATGGGTCCTGATACAATGTCATTTTAATAGCGTTGGAGAATGTGTAGGTGTTTTATTACATGCTTCTAGGATTCCAGGCAAAAATATTAGTTGGTTCATTTGAAACATGTAGTTTGTTATGGTGAATTTGTTTCTTAAATATGCCTCATAAAAAAATCATTGGTGAACGGACATGCATTGGACCCATAGTTCGTAAAATCCGGGCGATTTGGACACCCTATTGGGTGCGAGAAATTCGCCAATTTCGACTTGGTTGATTCCTAGAATTCACCAATTGGTGAAGATTCACCACTAAAGTTTTTCTTGTCCTTCACAAGAAGGATCATACTCATAAAGGAAACATTATCAACTATTTTGATTTTTGTTATGTTGATCTACCATATTCTTAGGAAAGTTGCAAAGGAAATCTCTAATTTGCAACATACCTTTTTGTGGAGTGGGATAGGGAAAAAAGGAAAGATATTCTTGCCAAGAGGTCAAAAATATGCATCCACAAAGAGGAAGGTGGTTTGGGATTTAGTGATAATAGAAAGATGAACAAAGCACTCAAAATGAAATTGATTTGGAGAAAGATAGATTGTGGAACAAGGTGTTGCAAGGATTTTTTTGGGAGATGTCCTATTGGAAGAGCTATGTGCATTACAACATGTTCTAAGGGGTTGTGAAATCTGGAGAGTTAGCAGGGGTGACAAGGTTAGATCCTAGAAAGATGCATGAGTGGATAAGCTAGCTCTAGTGTAGAATGATGGTTTTAGACCTGTTGTTTCTCATTTCAAAAAAGTATATGGAATAAGCATTGAGGAATAATTGATTGATACTAATTATACCAAATCTTGGAGAAGGCTTGTGGCCCCTTTATCAAAGTTGAGGGAAGAGGGTGGAGTAGATGATTAGGAAATGGTCAATCCTATCGAGAATCAAGGAAGATATTTTAATATGGGATAAAAGTGACATAAGGGGAGTGATAGTGAAAGAGGCATGCAATTCAATAATCCATATTAGAGAGAAGGAAGTAGATTTCCCCAATTATAAGATTTGAAAGGATAAAGGATTTCCCAAGGGAAATTCTTCTTATGTGTGGTGGTGAAAGGAAATGTTCGTACTAGGGATAAGCTAAAGAAGTTAGGTAAAGAAGGTCCATTAGCATGCAGTCTTTGCAAAGAAGAGGAAAAAACTAATGAGTATATTTTCATTCATTATATATTTGCAAGAAATATTTGGAATTAGTTTTTACTTAGGTGGGGAATGGTTGATTCTCTTTTAGGGAATGCAAAGAGCCTTATCAAAGAACGGAGATTTAAAATCAAATTAAAGGGGCTGAAGTTAATATGGAACCTATTCCATGCTATAGTCATTTGATATCTATAACTAGAAAGGAATGATAGTATTTTCTTGGGTAAGGAAAGTAAGGTGAAACAAGTATGGGAGAAGATTAAACTATGACTAGAGGAGATGGAAGAAAAAGGTGTGGATAAGGAGGTGGGGTGGCATTTAGGTATGATAAAGGCCAACCCTAACAAACAATATGGCTAAAGCTAGAGTAATGATCACAAACTTGAGCATTGCAAAGGCCAAGGGTTGGAGGTTAGAGATTGAAGGGAACTCCAAAATTGTAATTGATAGCATGAGGAAGGGAAAATGCAAAGATTGATTGTTGGACACCATCATCTCTAAAGGTGTGAATATGACTAAACGTTTGGGTTGGACTTCCATTATGCATATAAGACAAGAAGATAATCCAATCACAAATTAGGCAGCTATTCAAGGATTTAATGTAGAGGGAAGAGAAGGAAGGGGGGAGAGAATGTGAAATAGTAATTTTCCTAGAGTTCTATTAACATGAGATGTGAAAGATGGTAATGTTTGATAAGCGATTAGCTTACAAGGTAATGATGGGGTGATTGTATCTATGTGAAGTTAGGACAAGGGACATACCATGAGTGGTAGGTAGTAATTACATAGTGATTTTCTTCATATTTTGATGTGGGCGCCATTATTATATCAAGTATGGTGTATATTGATTCGACATGGTGATGGAGGTGTTTACGTTTTGTTGTAATACTAAGGTTGTTTCATTGGCATTTTCCATGTGTTGCTCTCAATTCTTGGAAATGAATTTTGATTCAGAGTTTTGGAAAGACAAGAGAGTAGCATTTAGTATGAGCAGTTAGGATAGCTTTGATAAGATAGGTTAATTGTTGAGGAGACATTGGAAGGCTTTACAATGTATTTGGAGTGTGAGATAGTTAACACAAATTTAAGGCTATGGATTATGAGAATCTAGGAATTTGCTAAGGACATGGATGTTACTACTATTGTGGTGATTAAGGCTACAATGGTGAGATTCCTATAAGGCCCAAATCAATCATTGGGTAGAAGGAATATGTTTGGAGCAGATCAATCCCTAAGTTGTGCCACCTTGATATCTTTGTTTATAAGTACATACTTCATGTTGATATCATGGGTATTGATAACCAAGCCAAATATTTTTTCAACTATCATCTTGGACATTTCATGGGCAAAGTGAGAATGTGTTGCATGCACAAGGTGGGACCAAATTGGTATAAGGGTTAAAGGTATATGATTTTTCTTAAATTTATTTCAATGTCCCTATGTGTTGTGATCAAGACTCAAAAGTGGTTGTAGTTGAATTTTTTCATCCTATGGGGGAAGATGGTTGTAAAAAAAGTAAGTATCCCTTGGAGTAGGAGGAGGGCTTGCATAATTTTCCCTCCTCATCCTTTTAAATTTTGTGGATTGAATGTGTTAGATTAAAAGCATGGTAAACATAACATATGGCATGGTCAATAATAGTAATGGCATTTTTTGAAGTAATGTTGGTGGTTTGCATTTTCTACATGGACCAATATATTATTGTGTGTTTGTATGGGGTCATGTATCAGCAATATGAATAAAATGAACTATTTATGGATACTTTGGAATTCTTTTTTGGGATGCAACTGGTTCCAAATGGATGTGAGGGGCCAATCATATATCTATGTTCATTCATTCATATTCATATAGTAGTTTTACGATTTATATAAATACTTCAATCTTTTATAGTGTTTTGTAGTTTAAATGATTGCACGAATTATACAACTATTTGATTGGATGCCTTCTACTAGACCAATAGAAAATATAATTCAAAAATATATTGGAACTCAAATATGTTTTTTTCCACTATACTAGCCTCAAACAAGTTTATATAAATGCATCTAAAATGATTTATACACTATCATAAGCAATGCATAAGTGTATAGGATATGGATTGCATTTTAATAAAGTACTAAAATTTACCAATTAAAGGAATGCATATATAATGATTTGATAATTAATGGTCCAATAAAATATTGGTTCCCTTTACATTTCTAATAACTCTCTTAAACTGTAAGAACTAGCATTCTCGTTGAAACCAAGATTTACTTGAATCAAGAATTGTAACACATTAATAATCATTATTTCTGAAAACCCTTAGAAATTGTTGGTTTGACTTGTGGTTATTGTAGCATTGAAAATAATCACCCTTGTCAATTTCACAATAGGTTTAGCTCCCCCTATGTGCTTGAACCTAATTATCCCATTTATTTTCTCGTTTTATAAATATCTTCGAAAATCAAACAATGGTAATGAAAATAAGCATTTAATATTTTCCCCTGATGTTTAAGGTCCCAAAAAAGATGGATTTGGACTAGGGCACCCAACGCCCTTATCCTAATTTCAATATTTTACTATTTGAAATCCTAATTTCATTTGTCAACTATTGACATTTGATTTTCAAAAAATTAGAATAATTGCATATAAATACTAGTCTTTTTCATCATTTGAAATCCTAGAAAGTTTATTGAGTAAATTGAACATCCTAAAATTAGTCAAGGCAATTTAAGGGAAAAATTAGCAACATTATTACAATGTTTCCATTAATCAAGATCAACCTTACAAGACATCAAAAAGATTGAAGCAAATTATGCACAAGGAGCTATTATGATCAATCATGCCAAATTATGAAATTTATTGATTTATCCTCTACATGCTAGCTACAACAATATATTGTGTTTGGAAACTAACCTTTTGCAAGTCTATCAAGCATTCAAGGCATCCATCAATCAAAATTTTTGGTAACTTGTGGTGTGACATTTCTTTATCAAGGGTTTCATATCAAGGTAACATTTTCATTTATCATTTATTATTTTAGTCAGTTATCATTGTTGTTTTGGGATTTTCTCGACCTAAGGTATGCCCTCTTGATCATCATCATTTGTTGTATGTGGAGGTAGAAATACCAAAACGGGGCTTGACTTAGGCAAGCCCCTATACAACACAACCTTTCTCCTTCTTTTCATGTGTGTAGGTCAAATTCAGGAGTTTTAACGAAACACAGTTCCAGAAAGCACGGTGAAGACTATAACCTTGCATCTCAAACTTTGCAAATCCGAAAAAGGAGGAAGTCAATCTAGGGCGCCCCACACCCTTGACCAATCAAATCAACTCCAACTCGCTATCACATATTCCTCTTTGTATCTCAATGTCAGATATGAAGCTTTTATGTTACTTTTCATTTTCATTTGTATGATAAATTACATTTTCAAATTTAGGGTTATATGTCAAATAGGCTTGTTAAATCACACATCACATTTATCTCTTTTATAACTCAAGAAAACCTAGACCCTAGGAGATTGGTTCTCCCATGTGGCAACAATCCAATCATAAAACCCTAGTTGGATTATGTTTGAATGTGGAGTCAAAAGTGAAAAGGAGATAATCCTAGTTAACCTAATTGGATCTAGGATCACTTTTCCTACTCTATAGTGTTGCTCCTCGCTATGTTGCATTTGTAGCTTCATGTGTTTGCTCATTTCCATTCATGGTGGTACAATCTTAAGTGCAACCATATTTTTCATGGTAGCAACATGATAGTCCCTTTCATGGTTGTCTTTGCCTTTACGCTTGGGGAACAAGGATAACTAGTTTTGGAGGTGTGTATTATTTTCAAGGATCCCCTCTTCCCTTTTTCTTCCTTAAACTACCAACATAGCAAGTATGTTGACACTTTAAGGGGCACATATTACCCTATCCATTTCATTAATGTCTTGTGAGATTTAACTTATTGACATACCCCTTTGGTGGTGGTGTTGTTTTATAACACCCCCTAAGGTGTGGTTATCAATTTGTCCCATGTGACATTGAGCATTGACTTGTCCCTTGTGACGTTAAGCATTAATTTGTCCCTTGCAATGTTAAACTTTTGTGTGCTCCTTGAAGCATGATTGTAAAAATATCTATGGATTCAACATCACAGAGCTTGTTGATTCATGAACTTGAGCATTTTTACATGGCCACCTAGAATAACACACCTTGCTTGCTAGTGGAGCCATGTGTTTCATGAGTGATTTGGCATAACACAACTTGTTAATCCTATGAGAGCACCATTTTGCCTAACGCATTTGATGTATGACGTTTGATATTTGAAAAAAAATTAAGACTAAGCCCTCTTTACCTTACTAACTCGAATCATTTTTAATGTACTAACCTTGTGTTTATGTTTTATTTTTTATCATGTAAATGTATTGTGTGTTCCTCGTGTATTTTGTGTGTTTGCTTTGTGTATTTTCTTATGTTTGCTTTGTGTCTTCATTATGTTTGCTTTTATTTTTGTGTTATGTATGCTTCTTGTTTGTCATGTTGCATTACACTTCATATGTGTGTTACTTTAACCTTACATTGTCTTGTCATAGGATCTTGAACTTGGGAGCTAGCGCATCCCCTAGATTCAATGTCGTCTTATCTCTTCAATGTTTGTAAAGTTGAACCCTTCTTGGCTTATCCATACTTTAATGTGAGTATGAGCGAAAGTTCATACTCTTACCAAAATGGGGGCAAATTGTCACCCTTGACAATTTCACACTAGGTTTAGCTACCCCCTATGTGCTTGGACCTAATTATGCATTTAATTTGTTCATTTTATAAATATCTTCAAAAAATCAAACAATAGGAATGAAAATAAGCATTTAATATTTCCCCTTGATGTTTAAAGTCCCCAAAAGGATAGATCTAGAGTAGGGCGCCTAGGGCCCTTGTCCAACTCTTTTTAGCCCCATTTTGAATATGTCGATGTCCTTGTTTTATTATTTGAAATTCCAATTTCATTTGTCGGCTATCGATTTTTGAGAAATTAGAATAATTGCATATAAATACTAGTCTTTTTCATCATTTGAAATCCCAAAAAATCTATTGAGCAAATTGAAGATCCTAAAATCAGTCAAGGCAATTTAAGGGTAGAATTAGCAACATCATTACAACACTTTCATTAATCAAGATCAAGCTTGCAAGACATCAAGAAGAATTAATCAAATTATGTGCAAGAAGCTATTATGATCAATCATGTCAAATTATGAAGATATATTGATTCATCCTCTACATGCTAGCTACATCAATATATTATGTTTGGAACCTAACATTTTGCAGGTCTATCAAGCATTCAAGGAAACCATCAATCAAAAAATGTGGCGACTTGTGTGATATTACTTCATCAAGGGTTTCACATCAAGGTAACATTATCATTTATCATTTATCATTTCAGTCAATTACCATTGTTGTTTTGGCCTTTGGTCGACCTAGGGTATGCCCTCTTGATTATCATCATTTGTAGTACGTGGAGGTAGAAATACCAAAATGAAGTTTGAATTAGGCAAGCCACTATACAACACAACCTTTCCCCCTCTTTTCATGTGTGTAGGTCAAATCCGAGAGTTTCAACAGAAGACAGTTCCAGAAAGCACGGTGCAGACTGTAACCTACATCTCAGACTTTGCAAATCCAAAAAAAGAGGAAGTCAATCTAGGGCACCCCACGCCCTTGAGCAATCAAATCAACTCCAAATATCTATTACAAGTTCCTCTTTGTATTTCAATCTCAAATCTGAAGTTTTTATGTTACTTTTTGTTTTCGTTTTTGCAATAAATTACATTTTTAAATCTAGGGTTATATGTCAAATAGGCTTGTTAAATCACACATCACATTTATCTCTTTTACAACTCAAGAAAACATAAATCCTAAGAGATTGGCTCTCCCTTGTGGCACAAGTCAATCACAAAACTCTAGTTAGTTTATGTTTGAATGTGGAGTTAAAGTGAAAAGGAAATAATCCTAATTAACCTAATTAGATCTAGGATCATTTTTCCTACTCTACAATTACCAAATACTAGGTTTTAGACATATTGATAGCAAAACTCTATTAAATTTGGACAAAATTTTGATTATTATAAAAAAAAATCAGTTATATCACAAACTACTCGTACAATGACATTATTGTTTTGTCCTCAACCTATAGGGTTAAAACAAAACCAATAATATGTCCCTTTTTTCAATCTCTTTTTTTTAAATAAGTTTTTTTAATTGTACATACGCTACCATTCCTTAGTAATAAAAAGGGCACTCTAAAGACGCTGCCTAAAGTTTTTGTAAATCGGGGACGACTAAGAGCATTTCTGACTTGTCACCGCGTCCCCAAAAATGCCTCCGATAAGGAATAAGACCAGGTCTGAAAAGACAAAAGGTGCATGCTTGAAGTACATAAGTTCCAAACAATTATAGTAATAGTAAAACATATAGTGTGAAGCTTCTATAGCTTAAAAAAATAACATTGTACTATCCGATTGGGCAAGCATAACGGCTGAATAAAAAAACAGAGAAGATAAGGAAAAACGGGCTAATGGCATCAAAAATTAAACACCGCTTTTAACCCTCTACAATTAGGTATCATCTCATAGGTTTACTGATCGACACGATCACAACGACAGAGATATTTAAAAAACTGCAAGTTGGTAGAACTGACCCTACTTTCCTCACCAATAAAGAAGAAAATATGTGAAGCATTATAAACGACACAAAATATTACTATGGTAGCAAGCAATCCTGATCTGTCATTTTATGCACTTAATACTGTTATTTTTGCTCCTAAACAGTTTGTTTTATCTGTGCGTGGCACATCTGAATTTTTTTAATCAAAACCCAATTAAATTATCTAGTTGTCGTTGCGTATCAAACATTTCAACGTGAAATCTTATCTTACTGTACCTATATCAATAGATGGGGGCAAATAGACAGACAGTTCCTTTTGGTATATGAAAAATCTTTTTTATATAAGTATATATTAAACCGAGTAGATTACACGGAATAATCAGCCACCAATAGCGGCCTTGTAAAAAACTTACTAATTGGCAAACCCAAATATCTATGAATATAATCCTGTAATAAAAAAGTTTAGACCACCTAATGGTATATAAATAACTTATTAATGGGCACACCTAAGTATCTAGCTGAATCCTCTAGTATCCCAAAAAGTACAAATCGACTAGTGGCCATTGGGTATCAAACATTATAGGTCAAATCTTACTATATCAATTTCAAGTTTGTGAAAAATAATCAGAAAGTTCCCTTTTGTAAATAAAAAGTCTTACAAGGTAAGATTAAGTATTTGGCATGATCAGGGATGGATCTCGTTCTAGTTGAGTGCAAATAAAGTGTATAAATCCAATTTGTGATGCGCCTTGTATGCAAACGCAGTTCACATGGAGCCCATTTTTTATAATGAGAGGTAGGGAGAGGGCAGGTCCCCTTCATATGCATTTGCATGCGCACGATCTACTGTGTGAACTTTTATAAGCTATAAATAAGCACCAACATAACAGTATGCCCACTGAAAAGGCATGAATAGAGGAAGAATATCGGGAATTCCTTCTCTGCGCTTTTAGCATTTGATTTCCTCCTTAAAATCAAAACATTATGTAAAGCCGTAGCTGAATCTCTTCCAAAATCCTCTATGGGTTTCTTCTTCTCGGCTCTCATGCGTTAAGAGTACTTTCTCTTCTCGTCTCACCTCGGTTGTCAGGTCTCAGAATTATGCCGCGTTAGCATTTGATTTCCTCCTTAAAATCAAAACATCATGTAAAGCCGTGGCTGAATCTCTTCCAAAATCCTCTATGGGTTTCTTCTTCCCATCTCTCATGCGTTAAGAGTACTTTCTCTTCTCGTCTCACCTTAGTTGTCAGGTCTCAGAATTATGCTGCGTTAGAACCGTTACTTTTGCAGTGCTAAAGAAAATCAGCATGTAAATCCGCCAGCTTACAAGCCAAGTATGGACTTGGGCTTAAAATAAGGGTGGGTTTGTTAAACCTTTGAATGACATTAAGTTAAGAAAGGGCTTGACAAGCTTTCAATGGCGTCAATACTGCAAGGCTGCAATTGGCAGAAATTTCCAGGTGTAATCCAATGCCAAATGCCAAATGGAGTCTGAATCTTGTCCCTTTCAAAAACGTTAGACCACTAAAGGGAAAAATTAATTACGTGTTTTTCCTGATCCATTCTGTAGTCCATTCTATTGCGTTGTGATTCTATTAGAAAAGCTATGTAGGTCTGTCAAAGCAATTCGCTGGTTACATGAAACATCAATTTTTTTCTTTCTGTGCCTTCAGCTATGGAGTCCAAGTAATGCTAAAACATAGAATTCCTTCAGCCAGATGATACAATGCCTTTGAATTCCAAATTTTCCCCCTAATTTGACCCCCAGAATTTAATTCAGAAGCCTATACTTTCTCTTACGAGATTATCGAAATGATTTTTGAACTTACAAACATACAAAAAATTAAATTGTACAGAGTATTCTTATCGAGACCTTTGATCTTACAGTAAATCATGAGTTCGAAATTTTTCTGTAGTTTTTGAGGCTCAACAAATAAGACAACTTGTTATTTGAAAAATACATAATGTTATAGCAATATAATCTCAACTTCCATAAATCTGTTACGTTTTATGTTTTGTGTATTCCTTTCTTTACAATCCAATTGTAAAGAAAAGAGTGTATATTTCCCTTCTGTTTCTTACTCCACCTTGCAATGGAGGAGACGTTTGTACCATTTCGAGGGATCAAGAATGATCTTAAAGGAAGATTATTGTGTTACAAGCAAGATTGGACTAGTGGCTTCACTGCAGGATTCAGGTATTCTACATGCTATTTATTACATTTTATTGACTTTATTTTAAACCACTCATGTATATTGAATGGATAGAAATCTTCTGAAATACTTCTGCTATATGATGCCATTCATTCTTATGCTTTTACCCTAGCATATCTTTTTCACAGGTGTAAGCTGAAATTTACAGGAAAACTTGCTTTTCCCTACATTGTAATCTACTTAAAATTTTAAATAACCAACATGTTCTCGGGTTTATGATCTCAGTAATAGTAAATTGAACAAATTGCTTGAAATATTTTTCATTCAAATATGAAAAGAAAAGAAATTTCATCCTCCTTCAAATAAATGTTTGGCACTTGAACATCCAACAAGAGGTCACTGACTACAAAATATGTATATCTGTATTAACCTTTTTGACACTCACCAATCCTTCATTCATTGTCATATTCAGGATCCTTGCTCCCACAACTTACATATTCTTTGCATCGGCCATTCCAGTGATATCATTTGGGGAACAACTGGACAGGAACACAAGTAAGAATTGCCACCTTCAGTAACAAATAGTGAGTTTAGTGAAGAAGCCATTTCAAAGTTTATTATATATTAACAAATTGTAATATTTGAATTTGGTTCTTGTAGATGGTATCTTGACTGCAGTTCAAACATTGGCATCTACCGGAATTTGTGGAGTCATACATTCTCTTGTTGGTGGTCAGCCATTGCTAATTCTTGGAGTAGCTGAGCCAACTGTGCTTATGTATACTTTTATGTTCGACTTTGCCAAAGACCGAGATGATTTGGGCCCACATTTGTATTTGGCTTGGGCAGGATGGTATACATCTCCCTGCATATTCATGTTTCAACAAATACCATTCATGTTATTAAACTAGAACCAAAGTTAGATAGCATTGCCTTCACTAAGATTTTCAGGGTTCAATTCAAAAACAGGAGAAAGATGCAATTGTTATATTTCTTCGATAAATAACTTGAGTGTTGTTCGATCTGCAGGGTATGTGTCTGGACTGCAGTTTTGTTGATCTTGTTTGCAATCCTGGGTGCATGTTCAATTATCAACAGGTTTACCCGCATAGCGGGTGAACTTTTTGGTTTGCTGATTGCAATGTTGTTCATGCAACAGGCCATACGTGTAAGGTTCTAAGGACATTGGCACGCATATTGTTAATATATAATCTCTTTAGAATAATATATTGAAGAGGAAATTTTATCATGTTAGTCTTTTCTGAGCGTGGCATATATGGTGATGGCCTATAAAACCTTTCAAAACAAACATGCTCCTGACTGTAGGTGTTCTCATGTTTTTAACAACTTACAAAAGAAAAGATAATCAATTGCCCCTATTCCTAGATGTATAATTTACCCAACTCAAGAAACTGAGAAAGATTCCTTATAAACCTTGTGTCACATACTATGTTGGAGAAAAAAAAATTCTCTTCCAAATAAAATTGGTACATAAATTGCAGATTATCTGAGCCATGTGAAGATAATTTTTAAAGATAAATAAGTGGATTAAATTTAAGTGTCTGTTGCAGGGCCTTGTGGAGGAGTTTCGTATCCCAGAGGGGGAAAATCCAAAACTTGAACAGTTCCAACCGTCATGGCGTTTTGGGAATGGAATGTTTGCATTGGTTCTCTCATTTGGACTTCTATTTAGTGGGCTAGGGAGCCGCAAAGCCCGATCTTGGCGTTATGGGACAGGTATATATATGTTGAACTAATCTATAGTTCTAGTCTCCTATGCTGCATGCAATCTTTCTTTATGATTTTCCTCACCTACTCTCTATATTGTCCTTTGTAGGTATTTATAATCTTCTTTTTAATCTCTCTGTGCTCATATTCTGTTTGATAGTTATGCCTTATGAGTACAGTTTGCTAGAAATTGGGACAGCATACAAAAGTCAACCATGTAATGGAAGTCTTTGCATGTTCCTTAATGTGATCCACTATGCTCTGTAATGTGGAATGGACTACAGATTTCCTTACAAAAAGAGTGCTCTAGTGGTTCATCCAGTTTACTTTCAAATTGTAAAAAAAACTTACACAGCTAACCATGTAAATATTGGACCATTTGCAGTCAGCACTTCAGCCATTCTGATGCCTGAAATTTAAACAATATAGTTGAATTTTTTGAGAAGAACTTCAGATATGTCCAGTAAAGAATATTCTACTGTCTATGTTGATAGCTTATGTATGCACTATTGTCCAGTATTACTTTCCTTCAATGCATATTCCAGTAACTTTATAGAATCAAAAATACTGGATGGATTCCACTGGTCCTCCTTTGACAGAATAAATTGTTATCTTGTAGGTGATTTTTCTAACTGCAGAGTGAAACCTATTTTTGCATTTACAGGATGGCTCCGGGGTCTTATTGCTGATTATGGTGTGCCATTGATGGTCCTTGTGTGGACTGGAGTTTCATATGCTTCAGCCAGCCATGTCCCAAATGGAATTCCACGACGACTTTTTAGTCCTAATCCATGGTCACCCAATGCCTACGCCAACTGGACAGTTGTTAAGGTGCAGGAACAAGATATGATTTGAAGGAGGTGTTTTTTTCCAAATTCAGATAAATGCAAGACTTAAGTGGCTGATTGATTTGGAATTTTGGGATTTGGTTTGTCTAGAATAAATATAAATTGTTTGCAAAACAACTATGTTTGGCATAGTCTTCAATTTAACTATGCTGAAGATTTCACTTTGATTGTCATTGTTCTGAAGACATATTACCTTCAATAGAGGTCGGGAACATGCACCTGATAAATGTTATTTGCTTGTTAAAACAGGAAATGCTTGATGTACCATTGTTATACATTATCGGAGCATTTATTCCAGCTACAATGATTGCTGTGCTTTATTATTTTGACCACAGCGTGGCATCCCAACTTGCCCAACAAAAGGAATTCAACTTGAGAAAGCCATCTTCATTCCATTATGACTTGCTTCTTTTGGGATTCTTGGTAGGGAAAACTGCATAAGCATGAATATATACATCAAAATGTCTTCGCAATTTTTGCTAAAGTACAGGATATTGGTTTTGGAAAACCATTATAATTGAACTCTTTATTGTTTGTTATAATCTCCTAGAGTTGCAAGTATTTTATAAACCTCTCTAGCTGGTTCTCAAAAGTTATCTCATTTTGTTGCAGGTTATTTTATGTGGCCTACTTGGTATACCCCCTTCAAATGGTGTTATTCCTCAATCTCCCATGCACACTAAGAGCTTAGCAACTCTCAAGCATCAGGTGCCCTTAAATTGGAATTTTCATAATGCTTAATTAATATAATCATATGAGCGGCACTGTTTTGTTAGGTAGTTTCTAATGAAAAAGTGTTTTATTACAGTTGGTGCGCAACAAGTTAGTCAGAAGAGCACAAAAAAGTATTCAGACTAACTCAAGCCTAGGGCAGCTATATGGAGACATGCAAGAAACTTACCAGCAGATGCAGACTCCATTGGTGTACCAGCCTCCGTCTACTTTGGTAAGAGAGTCATGTTTTAGGCTCTAGGCACCTGTCTTAATTTAAACTTTCGAACCATTGATTTATTGGTTTAGTGGATGCCCTGGTCCCTTATGCAGGCACTTAAGCAATTAAAGGATACCACTGTTCAATTAGCCACAAGTGCTGGAAATATAGATGCTCCAGTTGATGAATCAATGTTTAATGTTGAAAAGGACATAGATGATCTCCTACCTGTTGAAGTTAAGGAACAGCGACCGAGTAACCTGTTGCAATCTATTATGGTGGCTTGCTGCGTTGGTGCGATGCCTGTCCTTAAAAAGATCCCAACTTCTGTACTTTGGGGTTACTTTGCTTTCATGGCCATAGAGAGTTTGCCTGGAAATCAATTCTGGGAAAGGATATTACTTCTGTTCACTGCTCCAAGTCGTAGATACATGTATGGATTTATCTGAATTATGCTAACCTATATGTTTGCAATGTTTTCCTCCCAGCTTTGTTCTTTCTTTGGATAAATCAAATGCTTGAAGACAGTTTGCTGAGTTCGAGACTGATCAAACATTGTTGTTAAATTTATGGTCACAGGGTGCTCCAGAAGTATCATGCCATATTTATTGAAACAGTACCTTTCAAAACAATTGCCATGTTTACCATATTCCAAACGTGCTATTTACTGGCCTGTTTTGGCATAACCTGGATCCCCATAGCTGGTGTGCTTTTTCCACTGCTAATAATGTTGTTGGTCCCCATAAGACAGTATGTGCTTCCAAGGTTTTATAAAGGAGCGCATCTTCAAGAATTGGATGCAGCTGAGTATGAAGAGTCACCAGCAATACCATGCAACATAGCAATGAGTGTAAGATACATATATCACATGACTAATCTAGAATTATAGAATATCGCTTGCAATGTCTTTTAATTTCTACCATATGAACTATAATAAGTTTAATAATATAATATGTTTTTCCCAGGAAGCTGGATCTCTTGGGCTTGGGCGTGGAAATGGAGGGGCAAAGGCAGATGAAGGTGAAATTTTTGATGAGATGATGACACGAAGCCGTGGTGAAATTAAGCACACATATAGTCCAAAGATAACTAGTACAAGTGAATGCACACAGCCTGGTGAAGCAAAGTATATTTTTAGTCCACGTCTTGGAGAATCTGAGCGAGCATACAGTCCTCGTATCAGTCAGCTCAGACAGACACATAGTCCACAACTTGGTGAAGGGAAAAATATCAGTCCACGAACATCTAGTTTGAGGCCACATACACCAACTTCGAGTTAGACATTTCTAGGGTGTGCAAATCAATAAACTGTAACATTTTCCTTCAGTGAATGCTTCGTATGTCTTATGGCATATAAAATGTCTTATTATATAACCATGCTGAGATAAGCTCTTAGTTGTATTGGTATATTTTATAGATACCATTAAGTCTATTTACCATGTAGAATCTGTGTCCATCTCAATAAACAGTGTACTTTATATAAGTTTGAAATGAAATAATAATGGAAGTTGAGTTGAAATAATTTTTGTTTTAAGAATCCAGGGTTTTCACAGTTGATAAAATTAATTTGAAAGCTTCTGAAAAAACTGTCTAGAAGATATTGTAACCATGTTTTCAATCACACTGTGTGACCCGTCATCTGGATGACAACAATGAGACAGAGTGATACATTCATAGAGAAAGGACATGCCAAATAAGAAAGCATATACTAAAGGATTTTGACTCTTGAGTTACTTGGATTTCCTTGCTACTATGTTTTTCTTGTACTGACTAGTAAATGATGAAATGTTTTGCAGGTTTCAATTTTACATCACAAGCACATCTTCCAGAAGGATAACAAGCATAAATGAAAATCTTAAATCTCAGAATGATGACTGCAAAGGGAAGCAATACAGCTAAAGATAGCATACAAGAGTCAATGAAATAGAATATGCTTTACAAATTTAGTTGGCCACCCATCAAAAAAGTAGTTTTTACTATTTAGTAAAGGTTTGAGAACAAGTGTATCCAGATGCATCATTAATATTTGCAATGTCATCAGGAATAATCACAATCATTTTGAACAAGTCACCTACCTATTTTGAAAAACTAGAGAGTGCAAATGACATACAAAATTAAAGTTTATTGGTGGCTATATTCCAAAATTGCTTAATCCCTTCGATAATTGGACATTGAATTTGAAGCAATCTCTGTTTTAAGAGCGCTCAAACCTCAAATTCTCTTTTGCATTTTAGGATCGTAACCTTTTTAACATGAAAGAGATAATAAGGACTGATTGATTTATATCTTTGTGTTTTATCTGTCCCTCCCCCCAATATGAATCTGTTCCATACCTTATCTCCTATGTTCCTTGTGAAATATTGTCCATTTGAAGCCCGTGTATCTTAATTAAGGCACCCTATAATGTAGTTCATCAGCATCCTTCAGAAACTCTTGGAAATGTTCAATTTTGCATTTTCTACAAACATAATTACTTGAGTCATAAAATAGCACATGTATGATTTGTTAGCATTCCTATTTGAAATGCAATCCTTGATAGGAATAAATGATAGGTTAGGTTACAACATAATTCAATTAGCACTAGGAGATGATACCATTAAGTTTTTAATTAAATTCTTCAACTGAAAAAATGATGAAACATGCTCAAATCTTTGGAATCCCAAGGATGGCTATAAACAAATCTGATATTTCTGGCCTGGCAACAGTTGTGATCACAAATTTTGGCTGGTTTAACAATTCAGAAGCTTGCTTTCAAAATTATAATAGAGGTAAAAGTGAATTTTATTTACTGAATCTATATTTTAATTGAAAAGCTTTATTCTAGGTTTAGAGAACCTATTGGAGAGCATAATGGAATTTGCAGTCTGTTCGTTGTTGGCTAAGCGTGCATTTGTTGCATATAGCAATAAAGATTTGGTATTAGAAATTTTACATGAAGGGAATGGGATAACTTCTTTGTTCAACTAATTGCCAGTTATAAGTTTATAACCTTTAAGTTTTACTTATGAAAAAATGAGGCTAAGAGAGTTTTATCCATCATGTTATTAGCCCTATCCCATTTAAGTGGAGTGAGATCAACCCCTTACTATACCTTTTACAAGAAACAATATACACATACAACACCCCAAACAGGAATACTTGATGAGAATAGGAAATGCTCTAACATTGTAAAGATTGAAAAAAAACCTTTCATTGAGGTCATGACATTGAATTAGAGTTTTGACTTGAATAGTTATGTGAACAAATGATCAAATGGATCAGATTAGTAAATTGGCTCAAACCAACATAAGGTCTATTTATAGAAACATAGAGATTAGTTCTTAGGTTAGGTTTTCCTTTGTTTAGTAGAAAGGCAGACAAATGCTGTGGATAAGGCACATTGTCATGTCCCCGAAATAGCAATACTATAAAGACCAAGTGTTAAAATACAAATAAATTAATAAATAAAATAAATAGCAATATTAATATTAAAAAAAAAAACATATGTACCATATCAATATAAAAATATATAAATATGAAATAACAAATATAATAATAGTATATTGGCAAATTATTGTTATTATATTCTAGTATTAAATAACTTAATCTCAAAAATAATAATAATAAATAAAATAAATATAATCAAAGACAATCTAAAATATTATTGTTATTATTATAACTGTTCAATATCATTATCAAATCAGATTTTAATTATGGGCATCATTTAAATAAAAGCTCCATGCACAAAAGGCAGCGATGGAAATTTATTAAGAGTTTTGACTATGGTTAAGTATTAAAAGGTAGCGATTATCATTGAAGGCAGTAATTAAGCTTATGGCAAGCATAAAGAAGTGTTAGCAAAAGGAAGCCTCTTTAGAAAGAATATATCCATTGTGAAGTGTTGTATCTCTTCCAAAAAATATAAGGATATAAAATGAAAAAGATAATGAAGATAGATATAAGACAGGCAGATCGGAAGTGTATAAAGAGCAGATATAAAAGGGAATAAAAGATCATAGAATAAAGGAGAAGATTGAAAATATTATTCAAAATCTTGAGAAGCGCAGATCTAGTGTGTGCAAGATAAATGATTATATCACAAATATACCAGCAGATGAAGAGCAGATTATGAAGACTTGATTTGCAGATTCTATGAAAGAATTGTGGAGGAAGAATGAGTAGTGCAAGGAATAAAATGTGAATAAAGGAAGGAACATGATATGATTTGAAAGGCAGATTAAGAATAAGGAAATAAGGATCAGCAACTATAAGAGGGTATATATGTATATGTATATATAAAATATATATCTGTATATATATATTCATGCAAAGGATCTAAAGCCAAGATTTACCTTGTTTAAAGTATTTAAGTGATAAGTTACAGCCCCAACTACATTAAGCTTGTGATTCTAGGACAAGATTCAGGGTTATCCCAAAGGGGGGCATTACACACATGTTCAAAGCTTGGGCAAATTGTGATGCAAAAGCATGAAATTGAAATTAAATTTATTTCTACAAGTAGATAGAGAAGGTTGCAGAGGGACAATTAGTGTGAGTGGAGTTAATCAATCGGCAAAAGTACATAGGCAGTAGTGACAGCCCATAGGAGCAACAAGCCACAACTCAGCGAAAAAAGAAAATTTAAGGATGCAAATCAAGAATGAAACTAAAAATAAATAAATAAAACATATACAAGTATGACTCAACCAGCAGTGAAATAAAAGAAGCTAGTTGCCCTCACACCTTGAAATTAATGTTAACCAAACAAGTACATGTTGGAGAATTTATAGAGGATGGCCTAGGTGGATAGGGCCTCAAGAATAATCCTCGGCAATATAAAAATACTCACAGGAGAATTCAATGAGGCAACCTATGAGGAAGAAGTGGAGTAAGAAGCACTTATAATATCCAAGACACCGGTATAGAGGGAGATGCTGGTAATATGTTTGTATCTTAAAACTGTGTTACAAAACCAGCCATGGATAGGCCCTGTTTCCTGACAAAGGCTGTGCTTTGGCTCCTTTTTAATAAGATAAACATTGAATTCAAGTTCTAC
>VDFB02045511.1:0-48403 GCA_007258455.2 Sequoia sempervirens | reverse complement strand
TGTTGATAGTGTGTTGTTGGTGTTGCTTCTTTTTCTCCTCTTTGTTCGTCTGCCTCTAAGAAAACGTAGCATTGAATATGAAAGTGAGACTTGGTAAATGGAAATGCAATTTTGAATTTGAAAATCTCTTTATATGTTCAATGTTGTTTGGGTTGGAGTCTTTAATTTCAGTCCTCCTTTTTCAAATTTGAAAATATGTTTGGGTGCCTTCAATTGCATAGTTTGTATGTATTTATGGCGTGCAATGTTTGTTTGCTAGTCAGGCAATTTTGGTGGCCTTACTACCATTGTTTTGGTGGTTGCAGGTGGCAAAAGAGGAGTTTGAACTAGTTGTCGTGTGAATAGATTTGACAGATGGGACAGTTATGAATGTTTATTTTCCTTTCAGTGTTGTATTGATGGCACAGTGGGATAGGGGGTGGGTTCGATTGGATTTGGTGATGGGGCATTGTTGGCTAGTAGTTGTTCTCCTCGTGGCACTTGTATTAAAATAGTGGTCGTGAGCTAATGCAAGTGGTGATATTATAGGGGAGCGTGGGTTATACTAATTTTATATTTTGGGTGCAAGTTGTAAAGCTATAGGCCAGTAAGAATCAACATGGCTTGTATGTTTGTGGTGGGAAATGTGCTTTGAATATTCTTTGACATGTAAGACTGTGATTAATTATTTGTGTTCAAGACAAATGTAAACTGATTATAATACAATTTTGGCGGTACAGTGAATCGAGTACCCTTGTTAACTTTGTGAGTGAAAACTAGTTTACAATTGCATATTAAGGTGGTCTAGTGTGGGGCCCACATGGGACTACTTTTGTCCCCAGTATAGGCTCCCACCCTACTTTGGGCCCCTCTCCCCTAGTCAAGTATCAACTAATGTTTGTTGCAATCTAAGGGAAGAAAACCTTCTGTTAGAGATAAATGGATATCATCGTTTAAGGAATGTAGGGGCTTAAATGTCTTTAACAAATGATGTTTGACCAATCGTTATATAGACAAATTTTTGGTTGATATAATAATGTTGCAAGTAATACAATTTGGAGGTCTAAAAGTGAGAATTTTCATCCATCATTATAATGGATGTGAAAGTTTATTTGTGGAGTTGGTTGGTGTTGTTGGGGTTGGGGGTCTTTGGGAACTAAATAGAGTTAAATTAGAGGTTCTTCATTCCTCTTAAAATTGGATGGTTGTCTTTGTGTGAAGCCTCTTTTTTGATATTTCATTAAATCTTCTCAATATCCATGGCTTGAAAAAATATGAGGATAAACTTCATATCTACATCCAAATGACATCCTTTCTTATGACCATGATTGGTGTAACGTGCATAGTTAGTGGCGATGTCAATGCCATATTATCTTGTTTGGAAAAAAAGGTGGATTGTCTCACATACCCTCGTCACATGTTGATTTTCAAAACTTTGTGGGTGAAGCAAATCTTGTGATCATTGTTCCTAAGAAAGGGAATTTTACATGGACAAATAGAAGGTTGGGCTTCATAAACATTGCAAAATTGTTGGACAAATTCTTCACACTAAAAATTGGCTTCTTTTAGTGGACTTTTTGGAATCCTCCATTTATCCCATTTTAGTCTTCAATCATTACTTAGTTCTTCTCTCTATTAGTGAAGATTGGGCTCTTAAGTGATGCCCATTAAGTTTGGAAGAATGTAGTTAAAAAATGATAGCATTATGGAACTTATTAATAAATGATGATCAAATGTCATGACATAGAAAGGTTCTAAAATGTTTTGCTTCACTAAGAAGTTAAGTTTCCTAAAAGCAAGACTAAAAGAGTGGATCTTGATTGCTTTCAAGAACACTTTTTAAGATAAGGAATGAATTGAGGTAAAATTGGGGATTTTAAGCTAGAAGATAATTGCCCATGATATGTTCCAAGTAGATTTCATTAACGAAAAATAATTAATGGTACAACACACTAAAATCCTCAAAAGAGAAATTTTTTATTGGAAATCCAAATTGAAAAAGACTTGGTTGGAGGTAGGAGATCAAAAGACAAATTTCTTCACAATGTGTCCATAGCTTGACATGCCTAAAATAGTCAAATCAACAAGATCATCAAAATGAATCATCTTAAACACAATGGAAGAAATTCATGACATGAGGTTGTCTCATTTTTGAAGGGCATGTTGACTTCAAATGGGGCTTCATATATTCTAAACATGTCAAGCTTGCTAGATGATATCCCTTGTTTGGTCTCTATTGGTTCCCAAATCAACAGATCCACTAAATTCTAGAAGTAAGCCACATTTCATGCTTAGATTTAGTGTATGATTTGGCCAATGAACAGGAAATGAAATTGGAACACATTTCCCCTACACTTTAGGCTATGTAGTACCTAGGGGGTGACCCTTTTAGCAACACCTAATGACTTACACCTACACTCAACAAGGTTTGTTCAACAGAAAATGCTCTCAGAAGAATATGCCAAGAAACATGAAATATCACTCAACATTGGCTAATATATTTGGCGACCTTCATTACTTAGCATGGAGAACATGGTATAAATATCAATATCTTATAAAATAGGAACAACAGGATTGAATGGTTTATTATTAAAGTATGGTGATTCCTTCTAGGTTTTGCAAACAAAGAAACCTACTAAGCCAGTGTCTTATCCATAACAGAGTCAAGCAGAAATAGTCCCCTAATAACAACAAAAATACTAATTCAATGGCCTCTAAAACATCACTGCCTTATAGTAATACAACCTCTTAAGGACATATTGTCAATCTATTTCCAAATCCTTACATAACAACAATTCTCTCAATGCTTAACTAAAAGATAACTTTAATCTATTCTTAGAATAAAAGCCATCAGATAAACATTCATCACAACAAATATGCAATGGAAATCTCCACAATTCTTGATTGTATTGATTAAAAAATCATTGTATTAAATAAAAGAGACATTGACAATATGACATTCTTCATTCTAAATTGCATCAAGAACAACTTGAAACCTAGCAAAGCTATGTTGTACAAAAATTACACTTATTTAGAAACTGGAGAGAAAATTGACATCTCTTAGAATCCCTTTTCAACTGGAGAAAAGGAGAATAAGAAGGAGAAGAAGAAAACCTAAATATAAATCTTCATGTGACACCTGGGTCCTTCATCTGCCTTTGATCTGTAATTACCTCCACCATTTGAAAAATAGCCCATCTGCGCTTTGATTCACGCATCTTGCCTTTACTCTGTAACATAAAATATTCCCTTTGGGAAGACTCATCATTCTTCATCATTTGCCTTGCCCTGCAGCTGAAAGAATATTTTGTTTGCTATGAAAAACACTTTGCTCAGTAAAATCTCCATTTCATCTGTTCACTTACCCTTCTTCTCACCCAACAATGAAAAACCCTTTATTTCATGTTTGTGAAAAACTCCGTGAAATATTTTATCTCATTGCCCCATTCAAAGTTTTTATTTTAAAAACTTTATGAAGACTTTAAAAATTACAATGGTTGTAGAAAACCATTCACTCATGAGTTTATAATTTAAATGCCCAACATTTAAATATTACTTTATTTACTCATGGGCTTAATTTTTTAAAATACAAGGCAATAAAATATTTTACCCTCATTTCATATTTCACCTCCAACAAAGAAAGATATTGTTTTAATCTAAGAAAGCTTCTATTTATTTCACTCGGGCAATAAATTTTTATTAACCATGCACCTTACCTATAATTTACCCTCTCATTTATTTCTAGCAACATTCCCTTTCTCCATCAAAAGTTTCTTATTAAAATAATTCCACAAAGCCATCACCGGGCCCACCAACTTATTTATTTAAACCTTGCAAGCACGGGCGAAGGGCTTTGCATTGAAACATTATCAAATGATAATATTAAAATGAGTTACGGAGCCCCACCATCATTTACTCCACACCTCCCAGTTACCTTCACACATTGCTAATACATTTGGGAAAGCTAATATTTATTAGTGATGCACGATATGTTAAATGGAACCACTTTGTTGCACTTCACCTTCTACTCTCCATTGACTTACTTTCATGGCAACAAATGAAACTTTATTTTATTTGTGAAAAATTTACTCTCGACAGTTACCATCACGAATCTTTGATGTATTTGGGAAATGAAGAACTTACGCGATGTGTGATGAGAAAGGTACAACATCGCTTAATCGTTGATTCAAATGGGAAATCGGAATACAATTGGAGACGAGAGATATGAAACACTAACATCATGTTTTGTTGTTTCTTTAGGAACTTTGGCAAAACTTATTGCAGCCATGGCAAGATAAAAATGTGCAGGTCGTTTTTCTTGATGCAAGGGCATTTTTATAGCTATCGACAACCAAAATTCACCACAAACATGTTTAAAATCCCTGCCCAAGCATTGGGAATGGTCAGGGGACGGATTTAAAACCTCGAACAGTATTTTTGAGCTCTAAACACTCCCAAAATGTGTTGGAAAGCAAAAAACGTGATTAACATTCCTTCTTACACAATACACACTCGAATATGCCCAAAATGCCTTAGAGGAACCACCATGAAGATCAAGAGGTGTCAAATCTTTGATGTAGAATAGAAAAACCATCAAAATTTGCCCTAGAATGATGATTTCACACCATCGCTCATACACTGAGGAAAGAAAACTTGAAGTCTGTGATGAGCGATAAAGAGCACAGAGAATCACTAATTTGATTTGGAAAGGAGACCTCCAATCCACGATGGACGATGAGAATCAACCGCCATCTCCAATTGCCAATTCAATGTGAAAGACAAATTAAAACCACGACGGGAGATGGAGTTTTTTCGTGAAGCAATGTTATCGTGCTACTGTGAACTCAACCAATAGGAAGCAATAATTATTTTTTCCGTACAATGAACATTTGATAATATTTTATATTATTCAAATTTTCTGCTCACATGCCAATTAAAAATCCATCACTCCAATAAGGCCATCGTTGATTGCTTTGGAAGGAAAGGCTACCAATTAGCAATGGGCAATGGACTCAACAGCCATCGCTCATCGCTATTTAAACTCAACACTTCTCGTGAAAAGGGAGATGTGCGATGGTGTCTTTTTAATGATTTTTATAAAGTTCAAAGCTGCCTCACATTCATTCAATCCAAACCATCGAGCATCACTAATTTTAATCAACTCAATCATTTTCAAATGGAGACGGGTAATGGAGTTTTCCGATGAAAGTAGTGTTTGAGCCAATTGGAAGCAAGAATTAAACTTGCTTGTCCTCCAAAACATTTAAAATGTGTTTTATGTTTTCCCTAAATGCTCCTTTACATTTGCACAATATTTGAAATATTCAATACATTTTAAATATTAACATTTGAAAACATTAGAAAATGGGAAAATTTTAATTACGCCTGCAACTCAAATAGAGAAATTTCACTGCGCACAAACAGTGAGCCCTACAACCGAGATTTTTTGTGTGCGGCCATAATCAATTATTTAGAGAAAACATATTTCCTCAAACTTCGCCCAGCCATAAAAAATCAGGTACCTCCTTTGTAAACTGGGCCCCGGGACGTGTTTGCCACACTCGAAATGCATTAAAATAACGCATCATATGATCTCTGTTTTTGATGAAAATGGAGTTGTAGAGGTTTTAGACCAAAACAAGAAATGAGTTGTCCTTATATTTTGAAGATTTGAAACTTTTCGAGACACCAATTTTGGCCATGTTGCAGTTACAAAAGGATTAGTTAACTCATCAAAGCTCATCCAGGAGGCACAAAACTGAGTATGCATGTAACCATTTGAACAAAAAATACAATGCAACAAACGACATGGAAAAATTCTTCCTAAGGTGAAAAATATTAAATACCAAAGTGGATCACTCAGGCTTTTCTGCAATTTCATCTGTCAAAAACCAACTTGAGCACACCAAGTCACCTCCTTGAAAAATTATCAAATCTTCTCCTGGGGAATTGCTACTGGACACACTAGATTATTTGGACACATTGAATATGTGTGCAAGAGGGCTTCCCTTCAATTCACATTCTTCACCAGATATTAAGGGTCAAACTTGGCCTCCTTCAAACATTCTGAAAATACAGATGCAAAAACTGAACAAACTGCATTTGCTTTTGACCTGGTAAAAATATCAAATATAATCATGAGACTCTAAAAACGAACCAGGGATCATATGAATGTAGGGAGAATGGAGAGCAACAATCTGTTCATCATGAAAATCATCCAATTACAAAATATAAGCTCGAACGAGAGGCCACTTCACAGAACTGAGAGTTCACAAACAACAAAAGAGTGTCAAAACCCTTCAGCTTTGCTTTTCAAAAACCTATCAAAACTCATTATGAGAAGCTGAAAATTGACATGCATGTTCATATATGTCACATGAGTGTGTCCACCAAGGGGTTTGGCTTGAAAATCAACCGACTCCGAGTTGTGACCCTCCAAAGTAGGTCACTTGGGCAAATTTTTTCATGTGCACTTCTGAGGGTGCATAGGCAATTTTTTCAATATGGGCAATTCAAATTTGCAAAATTTGAAGATGTCATCAGTCTCTATAAAGGATTATTCAAATATCATGTCCCCATCACAGAGGAGGAGATACAAAACATGAAATTTTAATTTCGCCCTATAAAGCCCTAAAATCATATGAGTTTTTAACTTTTTTTGTTTAATAAAAAATGTTAGATAATCATTGGCTTGAATTTGCATAACTTGGTGGAGGATTCCCGTAAAGCTAGAAGGATTCTTAAAGACACCAATATCACAAATATACCTCTTATTCCAAAGAAATTGTCTTGTGAATCCATTGCAAATTACCACCTTATCTCCTTATGTAACATTGTTGTACAAAGCTATTTTCAAGTTTATTGTAAATAGGCTAAAATTGGTACACCCAAATCTAATATCATTGCAATAGAGTTGTTTCACTCTTAGGAGGACCACCATCGATGGAATAATTATTGCACATGAATCCATCCACTCAATTGTTAGCTCAAATTAGAATTGTATGATTATCAAGCTTGATATCGATAAAGAATGTGATAGAGTTGTTTTTTTCTAATAAAGATTTTGAAAAAAATAGATTCAAATAGTCTTGGATGGAATGGAAATCTTCAGCATCTCTACTCTACTACATGATTCTCCATCATAGTGAATGGAAACCCATGCAATTTCTTTGAGGCCTCAAGATGAGTAAGGCAAGGAGACCCCTTATCTCCATTCCTCTTCGTGCTTATGACAATCCTTTCCTCTTCGTGCTTATGACAATCCTTTGAGCTATCAAAGCCAAGAAGAATAGTGAGATAATCCTTTATAGGGAAGTCAGTTTGAAAGAAGTTGAACTGATCAAGGGCATTCTGGACCAATATATCTCAACCTCTAGATAAATCATTAATAGTAAAAAATCTAACATATTTTTTCATACTCCTTAATTATAGCATGAAACACATGGTATTATATATATATATATATTTCAAACTCATAAAATGATGGCTTGCTCCAAAAAAAAATAAAGTTCAGTTTTTTGCCCAAAGGTGGGAGATGTTTCTGTGTGCCGTATCATTCAAATGCTGGTGAGCGGACACAAGACAATGATGTCCAATTATGTGGTTGTTGGGAAATTTCTTGGTGTTTGACCTTCAAGGGTGATATTTCATTTTGGATTAGGTGGTGGAAAAATGGAAATTTGATCTGGTGGTTCTGTTTCTCTTCACAACCCCAGAGGATAGAGATGGGAAATGCCCACCTATATCTACAGAAGTGGTGCCCTAATTTTGATCCTTTACCCTACTCTTCAGTGGATTAGGCTCTATAATTTACCCTACAGTTAAGGTGCTCTCCCACTTTATAAACAGCTTGGAAAATCTTGTGTCCATTGACTAAGAGATTTTTAGCAGTAATTCTAGAGTTTGTGCGTGGGTATGTACATTTCCACCCATGAAATCCCTAAAGAGTTTATCAATGCAGGAGATTGGACTCGGCTGGCCGAATTTGAAGACCAAAAGCATTTTTGCATGAGATGTGATAATCGATCTCATTTCGCCAGTAAATGTCTCCATGATTGTAATCGTCATCATATAAGGAAATGGATAATCAAATCGAAACCCAACATTCACACCCGTGTGCTCTTGAATCCAACTATTTGGGATCCACACAAAAATACTCCTAATGGCTCTACTAAGGAGTTGGACAGTCTGGTGGGTGTCGTTGAACTTGAAGTTATTCGCTTTGATCCGCCCTCCTCTGAGATGTTCGTGTTGGAGGATGCTGACTCGGACCTAGACTGCGAGTTGGAGAATGAATTCTAGGATCTAGTCAATCTGCTTCAGAGATTCTCAAGACCGATATTAGATTCGGGAAGAAGTGGGGCCCCAAGACCAATAAACAACAAAGACAGGAGAAAGTGACGTATGCTGGATAGTCAAGTATCAACTAATGTTTGTTGCAATCTAAGGGAGGAAAACCTTCCATTAGAGATCAATGAATATCATCGTTTAAGGAATGTTAGAGGCTTAAATGTCTCTTACCAAATTTTTGGTTGATAGTAATGTTTGAAGAAACAAAATTTGGAGATCTAAGAGTGAGAATTTTCATCAATCATCATGGCTTATTTGTGGAGTTGGTTGGTGTTGTTGGGGATTGAAGATTCTTTGGAAATTGAAAAGAATTATAGTAGAAGTTCTCATTCCTCTCCAAATTGAATGGTTGTCTTTATGGAAAGCCTTCTTTTTAATATTTTGTTAACTCTTCTCAATATCCATGGCTTGACAAAATATGACAATAACTTTTATATCTAGGTCTACATCACATCCTTTCTTATGACCATGATTGATGTAAAGTGCATAGTTGGTGGTGATCTCAACGTCGTATTATCTTGTTTAGAGAAAAAAGGTGGAATATCTCACATACCCTATTCACATATTGATTTTTTAGAACTTTGTGGGAGAAGCAAATCTTGTGGTCATTGTTCCTAAGAATGGTTACATAGACAAATAGAGGTCAGGTTTCACAAACATTGTAAAAAAGTTGGGCAGATTCCTTCACACTACAAATTGGCTTCTTTTAATGCACTTTTTGGAATCCTCCATTTGTCTCGTTTTAGGCTCTAATCATTACTTAGTTCTTCTTTATATTAGTGAAGATTGGCCTCTTAAGTGTTGCCCCTTAAAGTTTGAAAGAATGCAGGTGAAAACTGGTAGCATTATCGAACTTATTCATCAATGGTGGTCAAATGTCATGACATAGAAAGGTTCTAAAATGTTTTTGTTTCTCTAATAAGTTAAGTTTCCTAAAAGAAAAACTAAAGGAGTAGAACTTGATTTCTTTCAACAAAAAATTTAGAGAGAAAGAACAAATTAAGACAAATTTGGAGATTTTAAACTAGAAGATAATTTCCCATGGTATGTTCCAAGAGACCTCATCAACAAAAAATAATTAATGACAAAACACACTAAATTCCTTGAAAGGGAAGAAATTTATTAGAAACCTAAATTGAGAGAAACTTGGTTGGAGGTAGGGGACTAAAAGACAAAATTCTTCCACAATGTGTCCAAAGCTTGAAGGGCCCAAAATAGAGTCGAATCAACAATATTATCTTAAACAAAATGGAAAACACCTTAAGATGAGGTTGTCTCATTCTTTAAGGTCATGTTGACTTCAAATGGGACTTCGTATATTTTGAACATGTCAAGCCTACTAGATGATATCCCTTGTTTGGTCTCTACAAAGGATGATTTAAAATTTATGTCACCCATCATATAGGAGGCCAAAAACATGCCATTTTAACTTCACCCTAACAAAGCCCCAAGATCAAATGAGTTTTCAACTTGCTTTTATAAAAAATGTTGGAGAATAATTAACCTTAATTTACATAATTTAGAGAGGATTCCTGTAAAGCTAGAAGAATTTTTAAAGACATCAATACCACAAATATACCTCTTGTTCCAAAAAATTTGTCTTGTGAATCCTTTGAAGATTACCACCCTATCCCCTTATGTAACATTGTGTAAAAAGCTATTTTCAAGGTTATTGCAAATAGGCTAAAATTGGTACACCCAAATCTAATATCATTGCAACAAAGTGGTCTCATTACTGGTAGGACCATCATTGATGGAATAATTATTGCATAGGAAGCCATCCACTCAATTGTTAGCTCAAATTAAAAATGTATGATCAACAAAATTGATATCAATAAAGAGTGTGATAGAGTGCTGATTTTTTCTGATAAGGGTTTTGAAAAAAAATAGATCCAAATAGTCTTGGATGGAACCAAAATATTCAAAAAATCTCTACTCTACTTCATGCTTCTTCATCCAGGTGAATGGAAACCCATGTGGTTTCTTTGAGGTGTCAAGGCGATTGAGGCAAGGAGACCCTTTATCTCCATTCCTTTTTGTGCTTATGATAGAAGCACTTGAGCGAGTTATTAAAGCCAAGACTGATACTGAGATGGTCCTTTATGGGGAAGACAATTTGGAAGAAGTTAAATCGATCAAGGGAATTCTGGACCAATATATCTCAACCTCTAGATAAATCATTAATAGTAACCAATCTAACATATTTTTTCATGCTTAGAGAGCACTACAAAAATAGATTGCCACCCATTATTTAAAGGTGTTGTTAGATTCAGTTTATGGGAGGATACAATCAAAGAATACAAAATAAAGTTAGAGTTATATAAAGGAAGGTGGCTCATATTGGCAAGAAAATATTATGATCAAAGTTGTCTTTTTGATAATTCTAATATACATATCTCGTTTGCACTTACAAAGAAGGTGATGACCAAAGTGGTTAGAATTTTAAATTGTTTCGTCTAAGAGATGTCTAATGAGACCAAGTGGATCCCTCTCATTAATTGGGATATAGCCCATAAATTCAAGGTAGAGGGAAACATTGGCATTTGATCTCTATCAAAGCATAACACTACACTTGTGGCAAACTCATAATGTACCTAGGGATATGGTATTATAATGTATTAAGGTAGATGGAGATGCCAACTTGTAGCACACATCCCTTTAGTTAGATATATAGCTCATGTGGACAACTTGTGTAATTAATTATATTAGATGGTGAGTAGGCCTTTATTAGAATTATAACACCCCTCCATTATGTTTTTAGGAGGTGGTGTATATAAGAAGTGAATATCATTGTAAGGATGTGTGTTAAGTATGATATTGTGTTTGGAATCTCTTGGAGATATAATGTGGTGTGGTTTCTTTCATAAGGAGTATTATATGGTGTCATCCTATTGAAGGGCTTATTCTACTTTTACATATATTTGGATATTAAGGCATCTTGACCCACAAAATCTCTTTTATTTTTTTAATATTTATCTTCTAGATTGTATTATTTATAATATTATATGTGTGGATCTTATTGAGTGGTATCAAATCTACAATTTGCAAAGATGAGGAGAAAACCCCAAATTTTGAAGATTCGCCTATATCTTTCAAACAACTATGTAATTTTCCATAATTTTGAAGTGTAGTTGAAGGATAATTTAAAGAATCTACCATCCAAGAATCAATTTAGATCATCAATAATGAGGACTTATTGTAATTTTATAATTTTTTATAAATTATCTTTCTAGGTTACAAATCAAGGATTTTTTAAAATATTTTTATAGTTATGAAAAACTCAACAATTTTTTACAAGGCTATTATTTATATTTTTATTATTAAAATTGAAATAATTATGAAATGATATAATCAAAGTTGTATATGTAGTAAAAAATTAGAAACCCTAATTTTAGGTGGGGATTCTTGATTTTGAGAATGGTGGAATAAATATAAAAGAGCTTATGGTGAGTGTGTAATATGGAAATTAGGTTTTTCTATATACTTAATAGGTGAATCTAAACATTGGTATGTGCCATTGTGGATTTACATTTCTTCATTGGACAAAGTAGAATATTTTTCTTGGATAGATGGGTACCAAAAGAAATAATAGTCAATGAAGATATGGATGACAAGGAAGTAGGAGAAGGAGAAGAAGGAAAAAAAGGATGATGAAGAGAAGGTGAATGATATGGGTACATGTACTTTATCTTAAATGAAGGAAGATTTAATCCTTCACTTTAATGGATCCATTCAAAAGGAAATGTTATTGTTTCTATAAGCCCTAACAACAATTGAAACTTCATCAATATGAAATTAGCCAAAAAACTACACATACACTTATAGAACATCAAGATAGTCAAATTTTGGTTTAGGATATTCAAATTTTTGTATTTTTGAAGCTCTTTATGTTTTGCATTCAAACTTTAAACAACATAAAACCTATTTCCCACAATCTCTCTTAATTTATTCAACCACTTGCAACTCTTCAACCGACTTATTAAAAAAGGGACTCCATTACTTGAGCTCTCTAATGTTGAATTCCACCTACAATGGTTAATAAAGCTATTGGTGGAAGGATGAGTCAAAGTAACAAGTTACAAAAAAGTGTAGAATAATAAGCTTAAATATAATTGAATTTAGGAATTTAGCTTATTCTGAAATTTAATAGAAAAATTAAGGTTCACCATGGGAGATATATAAGAGCCTCAACTTCCTAATTTCTAGGCAACTATTTGCATGTGAATAACTTTCCTTGAGAATTTACAATAAATTTCCACACCACTATTGAAAAAGAAAAGAAAAATTAAAAAATTAAAAAAAATTTAATATCCACATTAAAATTTTCCTTTAAAACTACTTAACAAAAAGAAATCCATACAACTAATGGGAAAAAACATCAAAGCCCAAATGAGGGGACCAAAAGTAAAAAATAAGCCCATTTCTACAACAAAATATCTCCTAGCAAACCTTTGATATAAAAAGAAAATAAATAAGCACATTTCTACAACAAAATATCTCCTAACTAATATTATTAACATTTACCTCTCTATATATGACATCATTGAGGGTCTCCCTTGCAACGAGCTCTACTACTTGGCAATAAACAATGTGAGGTTCATAAAAAATTCCTTATGAATCAAGTCATGCTATAATAAAATAATTTTAGTGTGTATACATAAAGCATGAGAGATATAATTATGGGGACATGAGAGGGAAAAGAGTCGTGTACTAAAACAATTGGAAAGTGTGAAGCAAATATTATGATGATCATACATTTTAACACTTTTTCCTCTTATTGTTTATTTAGGAGACTTTGAACACATATGTACGATATATACTCATCCTCATTAACTAAACTTATAGTTCAATATGAGATATTAATTTTTCAACAATGATTTTAAAAAATGTGGTGGATGTGAGACAAATTTAAA
This sequence comes from Sequoia sempervirens, assembly GCA_007258455.2. Taxonomy (NCBI): domain Eukaryota; kingdom Viridiplantae; phylum Streptophyta; class Pinopsida; order Cupressales; family Cupressaceae; genus Sequoia; species Sequoia sempervirens. The sequence continues at coordinate 35,162 of VDFB02045511.1, read as the reverse complement.
TCTAACTAAATAAAAAAATTGTTTGAAATTTGTTTACGAAACTTCTCAACTTGAACTAAGATTTAGAGTTTCAAATACTTTCTTACTAATTACAAAAATAAAATAAAATAACAATAAATATAAAGAAATAATATTTTTAATAATTTTTTAAACTATTTATAACAATACGTATATAATAAATGATCTTTCTCACCACTTAAACAAAATTATTTAAAAATAAAATAAAAATTTATTTGATAATCTCTTTAACCTCTACTATCAATCTATGTAGTTCCTCTAATACTCACTATCACTAGGGGAACTCGGCGTAATTTAAATTGGAGGCTAGCGTTAAATATTGTGCTTTAAAGCCATAGCAGAATAAACTCAAAGGAGAGGTGGAATGGTACCAAAAAGGGAGGCCACTCTGAGTAAACAAGTGGAGGACGAATGATGTGCGATTGGTATCCGGGGTTGGTAGAAGTGGCACCTAACGTGGGTGATGTGAGAGTTACCCATCGCTTCGCTTAAAAATATTGCAAAACAGTTGGTATGTACCTGGTATGAAAGCACTTTGCCCATAGCTCCCATCAAACGAGGAGGAGGTGAGGTGAGGTGAGTTGGAAATTTGTGTTTAGGTAAAGAGGATTTGAGGATTGGAGGTGGTGGTGGTGAAGATCAGCCAAAATGGCCTGGGCTTCGCGAGCTGCGTCTCATTTAAGAATGAGGATGAGCTTGAGCTCCGCCAGATCTCCCCCATTTCCATTTCATGTTCTTCTCGCTCGTGGGTTTGCTTCGGGTAAGTCAATTTCTTTATGTCTCCTAAAATGATTTGTGTTTAAACTTGGAGCTTTTATTCTTTGGCTAGATGATTCACTAAAATGAGAGACTGACTCCGGATCAAACACCCTAAATCTGAATCTGCCACAAGCGTTTATAAATTATGAAAAAGAGTTATTCTGGTCGTTGAAGATTTCATTGTATTTTATGCTTTTTTTGCAGTTGTCAAGGACCTTAGATATGCTAATTCACATGAGTGGGTCAAAGTTGACGGTCCAATGGCTGTTGTTGGAATAAGCGATCATGCTCAGGTTAGTATAGCAGTATCACCTATCCATGGGTTTGATTACGTGTGAGCGCTGCTCAAGGCAAAAGTCAAGTGACTAGATCTTATTTGGGAGTAGGTTTGGATTCTCAGTACAGATAGTGTTATTTTCAGTGTAGTCTGATTTGATTTGTTAGATTATAAATTATCCACAATTGGGCTTTCATCTTGCGCTTTTGATTTTGCAATAATGAGACCAAGTTGTTTTTGGCAAGTCTTCTGTGATTTGGTGTTGGTGCTGCTATTTAGAAAGTTTTTAGTGCAGGTTTCATGAGAATGTCCGCATATCTCAATGTTTTGGGTGTGAAATTGGCATGCTATTTCTATGTGCAGTAATGAGAGGCTTGATGTAGTTGCCATTATTATGGGTTTACAATATTATTTGGTTAAGCGATTTTTTTGTTTTTATTTGTTGAATTTGAATCTTACAGGATCATCTGGGAGATGTTGTGTTTGTTGAGCTACCCGATGTGGGGACTACTGTTTCAAAAGGGGGCACTTTTGGTGCTGTAGAAAGTGTTAAAGCGACTAGTGATGTATACTCGCCTATTTCAGGAGAAATAGTCGAAGTCAATGCAGAACTCAATAGCTCTCCTGGTCTGGTAAGATGTCAGGAACTTAAGCATTGGGATAAATTGTTGTTTACCTTGGTTGACTCTGGTGCATCATAGATTGTTGTACTGAAATATATTGCTGCTTACTTGACTTTGATGCATCATAGATTGTTGTTTTGGTCATGAGTAACTGCATTTTCTCACGAGTAACTGCACAGAGCAATCATTTTCATGTATATGCAGAATTGTGCGAACATTCTTGATTCTAATCTTCACTATTGTTTCAGCTGATGCATTTCATCGTTTTTAAGCGTTAGATCCTGGAGGTGTGTAATTTTCCTATAGACTAGATAGTCCTGTTATCTCAACTGCCTTATATTCTCAGTTCCATACTCATTCCAACTTGAACTAGAACAAGTTGAGCTGTAATTACAAATCAAGTCAAGGTGTTTATCAATAATTTGATGTTTTCATAGACTTATTTGTCAACTCCTTTAGGTGTTAATGTTGATACTGAAGTTTTATACTGTGTTTCAGTGACTAGTCAGGATTTACCACTGAGATTACCAAACTTCTTTCACAGATCACCGAAATCCTTGAACATGCAGTTATCCACTACTCATGAAGTATGCTTTGATTTGTTTGCAGCTGTCACAATCTCAAATTTCGTATTTAATTAATGAAAAATTTCTAACCCCAGGTGACTGCTGTTCTATTGTCTCTCTAATTAAATAACTCAAATCATAAATTATTTAACATTCAGAAAAATAAATTTCTGAACATTGCAACAATCAAACAAAATAGCTGAAAGTTCAAATGCAGAAACATAAAACTGATACACAGATAATTACACCTTCAAATCAGTCTTTCATTCCTTCAAAACACTTCCAAGGCAATGTCTACAAGCTGTACATCTCATGACTGCATAAAAATTCAGTGTATATTACATTCTTCTATCTTGCGCCTATCTTTATATTATTTAGCAAAAGTCTAATCTTTAAAGAGCTCCTTATCTCTTACAAGATATTAAGTTCGAAGATAAGTCTAAGTCAATCTAAATAATAGACTTTCACTTTAATCGTTAAAAGTGAAATGCAAAATAGAAAAACTTGAACCAATTGTGAACCATTTCCAACGTGTTCACACTGAACCTGTGCGGAAGTTCTTATCCAAGCTAAAATCTCAACAGTTAATTGTCTGGACTCACTATGGTCAACATAGAGCCAATCAATTTTCCAGGGATGTATCACATCACGAATCTGATAAACATTGCCATAATTGGCAAGGAAATTCAAGCAGATAGATTCCTTCCAAAAATGCCACAAAAGGACTTTACAACCAATAAAATACAAAAGGAAAGCCTATGAAGGAAGTTCATACCAATAATGATAGCTGGTGTAAAGTATTCTTCTTAATGTTCTTGTGGTCCCAAAATTAAAATTTCAGTCTTGGTCTGCAGTTTTGAAGTATATTGGCCCTTAAAATCCAACTGTTTAGATTCAAGCTCTGTTGCTTTCTGGAATGGTTTTGGAGATATAATAAACTGCTAGTCCCGATTGCAGTCAGTAGTTTTTCTAGTTGAGGTTATGATGGTGCAGGTGAGAATTTATTGAATTCTCACAGTGCTTCAAATCCGTATTTATGCAAGTTGATAGAGTTTTGATTTGTTTACTCAAACCTAATTTAGGTGTTAGATTTTTGGATTCATTGCATTTCATGTGTTCCCTTAAAATAGTCAATATTCTGACTCCTAATTTCAGTCCTTGAATTGACCCAAATATAAATTTTGACTTAATCTACTTTTGGGTACTACCTGCAAATTATAGCTTTGTTGATGCTCCTAACTCACATATCTCCAAATTTCTTTCTTTCCTCTTTGTTAAGTCTTCCTTGCCTGTACTCCTAATTGGTTTTTTTTCCCTCGTTCTCAGTTAACCTATTTAAAATTTATGTACTCCAGCTGGAGTCTTAGCTGTTCAATTTGATTTCATCCATTCAAAAGTATCTTTCTAACAGTCTTTCATTGGCTAAGTCTAGCTCACATAGTTCACATTATAGTTTTTTGAGCTCTCTGCCTTAGTTTCTCCCTCATGTTTTTGCAACACTTTGCAGATTTTGATGTCCCAACCACCCACTAATTCTCTAACTGTCTATTAGGATCTTAGTTTGTCCGACCTTTCTCTTGGCTTATTCCATCAAATCCTGGAATCAAAGGCTTCTAAAACTTAGATTGTCCTAATATCTTGCTTTTGTGTTATCATTCTAAGTGATGGTTAACCTTGACTTGTTGGTCTTGCTTTAGATGCACAGCAGACAAATCCTTGATCTAACAGACCCCTGATTATGGAGTCTACATTCTGTACAACTGTGGATTGTTTTGTGTGCAACAAAATGGACACTATTGTTCTGAATCAGTAACTTTTGGTGCTAGTTCAACTTATCAGCTTGTTTACGTGCCAAAGAAAAAGGATAAGCAAAATTCCTCACAAGTCTTGAAAAATCATTAGGTTGAAGAATAATAAATTAATAATAACACCAAGGCAAGCAACACTGAATATCAGCAGATCTGATGTGGCTGCACTCTTGAAAAATTTGGGGTATTAGCATCCCCAACAAACACCTCTTTCTAAAGGTTCAAATAAGGAAGGAGAAGATTGATATGGTTCTGCTTCAAGAAACCACAAGGGTGGTCTCTTTGTTTCAAGCTAAAGTGATGGGGATCTGGGGCAGCAATCAGATTATAATTTGCTTCATAACAAAAACTATGATCCAATAAGATCCAATCAGGTATGTCTTATATCAACACCACTCCAATTCTTTGGGGGGGCTGGCTTCAAACTTTTTATCCCATTAGTTTCAAACTTTCAAGAAACCCTTTATAATGTAAATATATATATCCCTCCCTTAAGATACAACTGCTAAATAAACCTCAGTCACTTTTAAAATCAGGTAATCGAAAATCAAGATGTCAGAATCATCCCAATGGGTGATTTCAATACAATCAAATCCCCAGAGGAAAAACATGAGATGCTGATTTGAAATAAATTAATAATCACATTGCAGCAGGTGCTTGATTGATTGAATTTCTACAGCTCATTTACTTGATCTAGAACTAACATTGACTAATAGACAAAGAAAAACATTACAATGCTGAAAAAATAGTTAGAGGTATCATCTCAGACAATCAGGCAAGCCCCAAATTGAGACTGAAGACCAAAGTCAGTGATACCACTCTATTGGATCACTGGCCAATTCATTTGGAGATCATCCCAGCACACTAAAAAATACTTAAGCTTTGAAGTTGTATAACATGCTAAATATGTAAATTGCTGTAGTTAGCTGTTGCTAAGTTTAATAGTCTTTCCTTTCTGGTCAGCTCTTTTACGTTTTGAACTGTCTTTGCTGTCCTTTCTTGGCTCTTTGCAATCTTCCAAACGGTAAGCCAGACTGTGGTTTTGGTTCTTGTATACTCTTATCCTTTATTTGAATATAATTGGCCTTTTATTCAAAAAATTTTTGCATGCCACACTCATCCTCTTTTTTTGGCCATAAGTATAACAAAGGTAGAAGGAAGTCTCAGGAATAATAGGGCATGTTATGTATAAAATTCATGGACAAATTCTCCCACTTGAAGTCCAAAATGAAAGCCTGAAATCATGAGGTCTTGGGGAATACTTCACTCAAATCCAAAGCAGTCATGGAAGAGCTAGCCTCTATCCAAAAAAATAAAATAAAATTGGGATTCAGTAGTGAGTTAGCACACCAAGGACAAGAATCCATCAGGAGCTTGACACTGCAATGTAGGGCTGCATTAACGATACAGAGAAACCTGGATCCTTCAAGGGAATGCGAACACTAAATACATTCTCAAAAACCACCACAAACAAGAAAAATGTCAACACTAGGCAAGCAATCAAAATGATTGACAACTCATTGCTTACTGACAGTTAAGATATTTGGGCATACACGACAAAATACTTTGAAGGTCTACTTCAAGCAACTTTCAACAATCAAGCAAAATTACAAGCTAATAAATATCTTCTGAAAACACCTCCCGTCTAATGGAGGAAGTTGAAAATCACAATATCATTTTCCTTATCACTATGATGAAGTAAAAACTGTGGTCCTCTCTTTTCAAAGAGACCAAGGTCCAGGACTGGGTGGCTTCCTTAACTTTTTTCTATCAACATTTCTTGGACCTCCTCAAGGTAGATCTCTTGACAATCAAGGAGGAAACACACTACAACAAAATAATGCTTAAACAATTAAATGCTACTATGCTCGTCTTCATTCCCAAACAGGGCAACATTGAACTAATGGACCAATATTGTCCATTAGCATCTTGTAACATGGTATTAAAATCCTGTCCAAAATAGTAGCTCACAGACTAAAAAGTACTCTGCATCAAATCATTTCATGTTCCCAATCTGCTTTCATCCTAGGAAGGCATATGTTGGATAAAATTATTGTCACCCACGAGCAGATCTGAGAACTGAACTTCCCCCAGGTCTCTGAAAAAAGAGAGGAAATCTTCAATTGAAATACTGAAACCTAAATGTAATGTCCCCTCCTAGCCTCAGAGCAGGGAGTTATTATCCTTTAGCCTATTCCAGAGTTTCTGTAGGCTAAACGAAGTTGGTAAGGGAACTCAGTTCCAGTCCTTTCTGTGGAGGTTTTAGGCATTTCTGGCTGGACTTACGATTATTAGTAGGGGCCAATTCCAACACTTACTGTTTATAGTGAGTTGCTTTGCAATTCAGTTTTCATATCAGTTTGAGTTTTTAATGTATTTGCTAGTTTTAGTTATTACTAAAACTAGTAAGTCTATTTATGGAAATTGGTTTTGGCTAGGCTACTTTCAGCAGTGTCTTTCCAGTTTGGGAGTTGGTTTCGCTAAGGTTTGATTATTCTAATATTCGCATTCCTCTCTTGAAATGTTTTAATAAAGTTATTTTATAACTTTAGTTGAGGGTCGGAGGGGACATCAACTTGTACCTTGGCACCTAGTTGATAAACTTAAGGTTGTTTTAAAGCAACAAAATCACTTTGTATGCTGGATAAGAGGGATGCCTAAGTTGGAGTTTGTGATGTTTAAAATGAATTTTTAAATAAAAGTCAAAGGCAAAAAGGGAGTGGTCTTTGGAGGGAAAGGAGGAATTCAAATCTTCTTGTCCTAATTTCTCATCGAGCGAATATAACTCTCATTTGGAACCTCGTTTGAGCCTGTGGAAGTTGGATGCATAACAGGATGTTGCTGGAATTTCTCCAGGGGTTTGCAGTTTGACGTTGAGGATGAAAACCCTCTTCAATCAGGAGCTGGTTTCGGTAGTGAAAGACCTACCCTAGCTGGTTGAGGTGTGATTCCATCTAGGGATCACTTTGGAGATTCATTGTTGCAGTTTCAGTAAAAAATCATGAAGATATTCAAATACTTTTGAGGTTTGGAATTTGGGTTTTGGCTTGTGGAGGCGTGGCTTCGTTTTGGAATTGATTTTGGAGTGGTTTGAGATGGTTTACTGAGATTTCTGGGCATTTCATATTAGGGGCGGAATCTGATATTTTGTGCATAACTCCTTTTTGGATTGAGATGGCAATATGGGTATTGGATATTCGAATGCTCCTAACCTAGGCAACTCAAGGCATATATTTATATATATTTTTGGGCACATAACAGATTTATTGGAGCAGATCGCCTTATTGCTGGAGGCCGCTCTATTTGAGGTTCATTCCCAGATTTCAGGACTGTGATGTTTAGGCCTGTCAATTGCCAACGTGTGTGACTGTTAGTGTGGTTTGGGTGCTGAAAATGCAAGGGTTTGACTATCTTTTTTCCCTGGTGAAGTTCGTTGCAAGTTGGAGTCCTTTATTGCTGATATATGCTTTAAAAAAAAACAGGTCTGAATTGTATTTTCTTAGTTTGAAGAATATTTGTAAAGTCTGAAAGTTATCATTATTACCTTGTTCTTTCATGTTATATTTCTGTACTTCATGTTATGGGCATATCATATTTGGCAAAACAATGAATGGCATTTGAAACACTCAAACAAACATCATCAAACGAACACAATCAGCAAATCAGAAAAAAAATCAGGGGCAGTCATTACACTAAATATGGATAGGTGGCTGAAATGGGATTGACCAGATAATCAGTAAATCAAAGAATCATAATACCATTGAGGCAAGCACCCCAAATTAGCATATTATCATACATGGCTGCTATCTTCGAACATTTGGGGGCATTGGTGTCTCAAACAAATGTCACTTTCTGAATGCTTCAGTAAGAAATAATGAAGTTGATATGTTCCCGCTTCAAGAAATCACAAAGGCAGCATCTTTGTCTCAATCTAAAATGGCAGGGTTAGAGGTATCATCTCGAAGAAATAATTACGTTGCCAAAAAATAGATAGAGTTATCATCTCAGACAAATTGGGAAGCCCCGGTTGAGACTGAAGACCAAAGTCAGTAAGGCTATTCGATTGAATCACTGGCTTGTTCATTTAGAGATCATCCCAAAACTGGAACAACGCACTAAAAAGCAATTGAGATTGGAAAATGCATGGCTTTCTCATCTTGACTCTTTGCCGCAAATAGAACAATGGTGGACAAAGGCCTAAAAAGTCGTAGGGAGCAAAATGTTTTTTCGACAAACTCTACTTAGAGTTGAATTCAAAGCTTGGAATCGTGAGGTCTTGGGGAATACTTCACTCAAATATAAAGCGGCCATGGAAGAGCTAGCAATCAAAACGAGCAACAAACATTGCTCATTGGTTGTTCAATCAAATGTTGTCTTTGGGAATGCTTCACTCAAATATAAAGTAGCCTTGGATGAGCTAGCATCAAAACCAGCAACAAACATTGCTCATTGATTGTTCAGAAATCTGGCCACATGTGATTGAATACTTTGAGGGTCTACTTCAAGTGACTCAACATATTGCAATCAAGCAAAATTCCAAGATCAATTTTTTTTGCTGAAAAATATCCCCATTGAAATGGAGGAAGCTGAAAATCACAATATAATGCATCCAATTACAGTGATGGAGCTTAGTATTGTGGTCTTCTATTTCCAAAGAGACAAATGCTCTAGATTGGATGATTTCCTCTCTACTTTCTATGTACATTTCTTGGACCTCCTCAAGGAAGACCTCTGGTCAATTATAGAGGCATCATGCTCTAACAAAAGAATGGTTAAACAATTAAATGCTTTTACAAATTTCCAAGTTCCCAAACAGCCCAAGGCTGAACTAATGGATCGGTATCATCCAACTGCACCATGTAACATTATATATAAAATCCTGTCCAAAATAATAGCTCACAACTGAAGAGCACTATGCATTATTTCATTTCAAAGTCCATAATTTGTTTTATCCTAGGAAGGCAAATACTGGACAATATTATTGCCACCCAAGAAATAATCTACTCTATCTGAACACGGGATAGTTTTGAAGATATCTTTAGAATGGACATGTGGATAAGCAATTGCAGTTGGATAAACAATTGCACTAGTGGAACTTTCCTCTCCTGTAATGTCCCTAATAGGAATTATATTATTTTTACTCTAAATTATCAATTTCTAAGCAAATAACGGATTTATAGAGTACCTTGGCTCGATTTAATCCCTGCAGATAAGTTAGAAATCAATTACAATAATAACTTAAATAGGATATCATGATTTCACATTAGTAACTCTGAAGTAAATTTGTTAATCCGATTATTGCTCCACCTTGAGGATGCTCAATCATGGGGGAGCATGGAAGAGGGTGGTTTGACGGGTGTCTTAGCCTCCTTGACCTCATGTGGTGCATGCCATTCATATGAGCTGGCCTAGTGAGGATCCCTCATCCTTCCATCCTTTTCCATTCCCTCGTGTTTGATCTCCTTATAGTGCTACACCATGATAGGGAAGTGAGATTGCAAAAGGTGTCCTAGTAGCCAACTGTCCTAGGCCCAAAGGCAATACCCTTTGTAGAAAGGCAGTACCCCCTTGGCCCTTGGCCCTTTGTGGGCTCATTTTGTCCCCCCCTCCGGGTGGTGTACCTAGAAGAGACCCGCTCCTTGTACTCCCTTGGCAATTCTCCCTTCTCCCATCGTGGTGAAGGTATGTGCATATTAGATTAATTAAATTCTTGTTTACAAATAATACATCAGCAATACATAATTAATATACTATCATAAGATATAAGTGAAAATGTGCATGAATCATTGATCATATTTGAACAATACATTATAATCCTATATGAAGCTCCTACCATAATCGATCTGTTCCTTCTCTTTCCCCAATTCGATGATCTGTTCTTAGCACTCAGGTGATATCCTTAGTGTAAATCAATCACATAAGTATCTATTATCCGAAATTATACTAAAACATCACAATTACTTAAAGGTTCAATAATTGCTGCAAGCATCATTAATACATACATACATGTAAGTATATACATACATGTATATATACATAGATACATATATACATACATACATATATATATACATACATACATGCTAAGTCACAAGATTTGAATTCGAATTCAAATTCGGCAACATTGAAATTCGGATAAAATTCGGCAAAGGAAAAAATTCGAAAAGTATAAAATTCGGATCAAATTCGCCTTATGTAATTTTTTTATTTTTTTAATAAATAGAAGTAATATATCCATAAAATTGTTTAAATAGTTTAACATTGATAAATAGATTTGAAATCATTACAAAAAGATGACACATTTATAAAATATAAACCATAAGAAACATGTGAAATCACGTTTGTGAATATGTTCTTTTGTCAAAAAGGTACAATAACAGTCAAGACTTTAGAACTTCAAAAAAGCTCCAAGTCATCAAGAGCACTTGGCTGAGATGCTAAATCATCATCATCTGTATCACTACTCAATTCATCATTTGCAAAGTCAGGCTCATCTGCAACTGGCACTGCTATGTCTTCAAGAATTTCTTGTGAGGAAGAGTCCTTTGCTGATTTGTTCATGAACAATTTTAAATTGCTGCGAACATAGACAAGATCTCCCAACTTTCCAGACAACAATTTATTCCTTTTTTTGGAATGGATGTGGTCAAAGCAACTCCAGTTCCTCTCACAAGCCGATGAACTTGCTCCCTGACTCAAAATGCGAACAGCAAACTCTTGTAGCTCAGGAGTTTGTCCTCCATAGTCCAACCACCATCTATATCCAGGTATACGTGCCAAGTCATATTTGGCTGCTGCCATTCCAAACATCCCTTCTCCTTTCTTGTATTCCCAACATTGATCTTTGATTAGTGCTGAAATTGTTGCATTTGATACATGCTTTTGAATGGCTTCAAAAAGCCCTCCCATAATTTCAGAGTCACCTTTTCTATTAATAGAAAACAATTTAGGCTCTTAAAAACAAGCTGCTGCATGTAAAGGTGTGTGCATCATTTTCCATCTACAATCAACTGTCTCCCATATCTCCATATATTCTGCTTCTACATTATTTAGTGCTTTTTGAATAGATTCCTTACAACGGTCCATGCTTTCATAAAGCATGCCAAGGCAAGGAGTGTCACCATCAACCATACGAAGCACATCAACAATTGGTTCACATATAAGCAAAACTTTTGCTGCACTTTCCGAAAAATTGCTATTTAGAATGATTTGCTCTATGTTCTTCCCCTTAGGACCTTTTGAAAGCACAAAATTTTCCCACTGATTGGAACAAATAACAGCCCTCAAAGCTGCTTTTTCTTCAACCACTCTTTTCAAAGTGATATAAAATGATGCAAATCTTGTTTCACAAGGCCTCAACAACTCCTCGGATGCATGCTGCCTATAAAGACTCAATGTGAGACGATGATTCCGTATGAAATTTGCAATTGCTCTCCCTCTATGAATAGCTTCATGTACCCATGGGAATTTAGCCAAGTCATGAAGCAACAAATCGAGACAATGGGCTGCACATGGGCTCCAATATATTTTTGGGTACTTCTCTGTAATCAGTTTTCCAGCTCCCACACAATTTGCTGCACTATCAGTTACCACTTGAACCACATTTTCCACCCCTACTTCAAGAATGGCTTCCTCTAATATTTGGAAAATATAGTCAGAAGTTTTATTGTGGTTCATGGTGTCAATCACTTTCAAGAACACAACACCATCAGGAGAAGACACCAAAACATTAATCAATGGCCTTTGACATATATCTGACCATCCATCACTCAATATAGTGCAACCTGTTTCATTCCAAGAGGCTTTGACATCAACTAATTTCTCAGTCACTCTATCTTTTGACCTCTGCAAAAGAGTTGTCCTGAAAGCCTCTGAAGATGGGGGTGTGTACCCTTTACCAAACTCTGCAACTTTCTGAATTGCATTACGAAAATGTGGATTCCTTGCAACATTGAATGGAATTGCACTTGAGTAAAACAAATCAGCTAATGCATCATCCACTTGTTGTTTCTCTACTGGTTTCCAAAAGCTGTTCAATGTTCCACTCTCTTTTGATTTACCCACATGCCTAGGTAAGGTGGAAGAGGAAGACATGATAGATGCTGTGTGTCTAGACTGAGACATATTCTCTTCAATTCTCTGCTTTTTTTGTGCATTCTTCATCTTTTCTACAATTGAAGAGGACTGTTCTTTCTCTAAAGCAACTCTCATTTCTGGGGTAACTTTTGGACATGCTTGAACACCTCCTCCTGCACCCCCTGAAATACCAAGTAAATGGTCCATTGCCCTTGTCAAACCTCCAGTAAAAGGTTTATGACACTCGTTGCATGTGAGATTTGTACCATTGCGAGTGACATATTTCCATGCCTCGGCAGTTGATTTCTTGGGAGCCATAAAGTAACAATCTGTATGTTTAAAAGACAAAATACGAATTTTAGTTTTATAATACAAATGAAAATGATGTAATCGAATAAATGCAAATGCCAAACAAGATTCATCATTCAACTATGACTGCATACATAAAATTCTATGACTGCATACACTGTAGCATGTAGGTGAGCAGACAAATAACTGAGAAAAACTTGTCATGTACACTTGTAAAGAATATAGTAATTTTTTATTTTAATTTTAATTATTAAAACTAACAACATAAAATAAATATATATTAACTTTTTATTGTAATTTTTAAAAATTGAATATTAAATACTGAATACTGAAATTGAGATAATATTAAATTTCCATATATTAAATATTAATTTATTAATATAAATTTAATACAAATAAAATAATAAAATATTTAATATTCCACATTTTATAAAATATTAAAGACTTAATATATATAAAATAATACAATATTAAAAAATTTAATTTAAATCTACCTGAATAATAACACAGTATTAAATCTAATATTAATAAAATAATAAAAACTAAATAAATATTATATCTAATAATTAATATTAATAAAATAATCAAACCTAATATTAAATCTAATATTAATAAAATAAAAATTAAGAAAGCTAATATAAATAAAATAATACAATATTAAATGAAATTATGAAAATCTATGAAAACCCTAAATTTTTCGTGAAAAAATAAAACATGTAGTGTTGAAACAAATTTTTTTTAGATCGCCTACCTTTGAGCTTGCAGATGCAGAGGCGACTTGCAAGTTGCAGAAGACTTCGAGCTTTTGGAGACGACTTGCAAACTGAAGGCGGCGGCTTCAAGCTTGGACGCGATTTGCAGAATATAGATGAAACCTGAGCTTCAAATGAGAACGATTTGCAGACGCATGCCTTTCCGTCGACCTTGAAGACCTTCTAAACACCTGCGAAAAACTTCTAAATGCTTCCAGTTCCAGATTGCGTTCTTCAATGACTGAGAGACTTTGCCGGAAATCACAGACATGATATTGGCTAGTCGCGGCTACGTATTTATTAAAATATCCTGTCGAAACCCTAAAACGAAAATGCTTTTTAAGATTACTCTTTTAATAAATTCAACGCCGTACGAATTTCAACGAATTAGAACGAATTTCAACAAATTTCATTATTTTTTTAGAAATTCGATGAATTCCGAATTTCATGGCAAAAATTCGGCAAATGCTGTGACACAACATACATGTATATAAGTTCAGGTAAAGTGAATATTAAATATATACGTACATATATGTATGTATATATTTAATATTCACTTTACCTGAACTTATATACATGTATATTCATATGCAATTATATTAACTTACTCTCTTGATGTATTTCTGAAAATTATAATCAACCCAGTAGTCTTTTATAATTTCTGAATCTGCCTTCATTCCTTTATTAGATTGCTCCAATCTGTTCTTCTTGTCTCCATCTCCAATCTGTACTTTCTCTTCAAACCAATTTCCCCTTTGTGATATGTAATGCTCTTTTAAATCTCACACACACTCTTCCTTATTATTTCTGCTCCTCCTCCTCCACATTTCATTCAACCCCCTATTTATATTACTATGTCTCTTCAAAAGGAGACATCCCTTTTGAATGGTGATGTCCTTTTGCAAAGGTCATAACCTTTGTTAACTATCCTTTATGCTGCCCTTCACAGTAAATAATCCTTGCCCTTTCATTAATTTTTATCTTTGTCTTTTCCCTAAAATCCATCACACCCTTCATTTGCTGCATTAACTTTGATTGCCTTTAAGTTTAAAATATATGTGAACTTTTAGTCGCTGTTCTTAACCTTTAAACATTGCCTTTGTCATTTGTATTAATCGCTGTTGTTGCTGTTAGGAATATAATCCCTGTTTTTCTGTTATGGAAATGTGATCTCTGTTTTTATATGCTTGAATCGCTGCCTTGATTCTTATCGCTACATTTAGTTTGCTGTTTGTTATTTTATTATTTTATATTAGTTTCATATGTACATTTTTATTATTATGTTATAATTATATTTATCTATTATAATGATTATAAATATGATTGTTAGTATTTATATTTTAATATTTATGATGTTATATCCGATAATTATAATAATGGCTAATGTATTTTTAATATGTATTTTATTTATTTACTTGCTTTTTGATATTTTATATCTTAGTGTTACAATTTCAGGGACATGACATCTCCTCAATAGGGCTTGTCTTTCCTCTTCATATATGGGAAATCCCCTCAACAGGTTTTTTCAGGAAAACCAAGAAACAGATACAATCCATGAATTCCTTGCAGTAGAAAGAGGTTAGTGTTCCACAGTTTTCATTACGCAGATGATATGATCATACATCTATGCTGATCATTAAGGAAATCAAATAATTTTGTATTCTTTTGAATCTCTACCAACTCATCAACATCTATGCTGATCATTAAGGAAACCAAACAATTTTGTTATCTTTTCAATCTCTACCAACTCATCAACAAGGGGAAATCCAGTAGTGTCTCTGTTAATATAAGAACTCACAAATGAAACTACAAAACATTGTGGGATTTCAAGCAGGAACACTCCTGGTGTCATACTTGGGTTATTTGCTTCACTGTAATTCCTTAACATTCATATGGGACTTGATATTATATCAATTACAGGTAAAGTTCACACAGTGGACACAGTGGTGACTGACTACGGTTGGCAGAGTCCGGCTCATCAAATCTGTCTCATACACATTCTCTATCTACCTCCTCACACTCCTACAGCTTCCTGGTATCTCAGGAAAAAATAAAGGTTATTTTCAGTCTTCAACAATGTATTGGCCACTAAATAGGCTTGGAAATTATTGCACTCAAACAACCACCCCATACTGCAATATCAATTTAATAAAGATGGCCCAAGGACGGATTAAAGTATCCTCAACTCCCAGTGGAAGACACCCCTCTTGCAAACAACCTGGCAGCTTAAACGAAGATTGGGTATCTTATTAAAATATTTCTCATGGCATGTGGTAAATGGGCATAAAGTACATTTTTAGCAAGACCTTTAGAACTCAGGCAACCCTTTCCAAGTCCTAGCACGTTACCAAATACAAAATGCCCTGACAACTCAAGGCCATTAACGACTATCTGAGATCTTTGATCCCCATTAGGATCAAGGTTTTGAATGGAAGATATAATCCTTTATACATTCTTCTCTGGGAATGCAAAATATGGTCCAACAGCTCCATCGGAAATAGAAAACAGGCTAATTAGCCACAACACAGGATAGGAAAAAATAATATGTCCTCACATCAATACTGGGGAATGTGCTGCGGCTTGTACCCATTCAGTCTTATGTTCTTCCATCCATCCACATGTAGTCTGGAAAGGTCTGAGCAACATCCAGTTTTGGCTGAAAGCACAGATTTTTCTTTGGGTCACCCTTCATGGTAAGGTACTTACAGCTGAGGCCCTAAAATCTATAGGGCTTTTTGGATCTCTTTGGTTTTTGGATTTTTAGGATCAAGGTTTTGAATGGAAGATATAATCCTTTATACATTCTTCTCTGGGAATGCAAAATATGGTCCAACAGCTCCATCGGAAATAGAAAACAGGCTAATTAGCCACAACACAGGATAGGAAAAAATAATATGTCCTCACATCAATACTGGGGAATGTGCTGCGGCTTGTACCCATTCAGTCTTATGTTCTTCCATCCATCCACATGTAGTCTGGAAAGGTCTGAGCAACATCCAGTTTTGGCTGAAAGCACAGATTTTTCTTTGGGTCACCCTTCATGGTAAGGTACTCACAGCTGAGGCCCTAAAATCTATAGGGCTTTTTGGATCTCTTTGGTGCCTAGACTGTGAGGTACAGACTGAAGTTTCAACACATTTCTTTTTCCGATGCCTTTTTTCTAGAACTATATTGTCAGAATTTGCTAACTGGGTACAGACATGCTGTTTACAACTCTCTCTAGCTTCTGCTCAAAGACTGATCTGGCATCAATTCTGTAATGCCCCCTTCTCGAGCATGACCTTTTCTGTTGACTGTTGGCCTATTCTGGAGACCTGTAGGCTACTCGGGGGTGAAATTAGGGTTTCATGGTTGGAGGTTGCTATTGCTCGTGAATTGGTGATTGAACTGTGGTTTCCTTCTGGGTTTTCTGTGAGCTTCGCGGTGATGTGATTTTCTTGGCATTCCGAGCACCTTCATGAATTTACTATTTTTAGTAAATTCTATTTCTGGCAGTGGTCCTGTTGGCTTCGGCACGGTTGGCTCTCATCTTCAGTCAGTCCAGTTGGTTTGATCAATCTTGACCTTGGGAAGCATTTTTTGGTGAGATTAGTCCAGTTGATTTAAAAAATGTTATATTTTAAAGTTATATTTTATTATTGTAACCCCTTGGTCTAGTGAAACAACTTTAAGTTGTTCTTAAAAGGGGGACTTTGAGGGGTGGCGCCTCATGGAGATATTTCTATATTTTCATAAGGTTCAAAACAAATGCTTGAAAATGGACGCCCATCTTATGGAGGAGATTATTTTAAATTAAAGTCAAATTTACATTGAGGAAAAAAGGACGCCATCTTTGGAGGGAAATGGAGTTTTTCAAATTTGAAAAGTTAGGGCTTCTAGAAGTTTCTGGAGAGTCTTCACAAAGTTATAAAAGGAGGTCTTGGGCCTTCATTTGGATTATCTGATATCTTGAGTGATGTTATGCTGCCGAAATGGTGTTGGATTGCTTCGAGGAATGAATGCCTCCTAGCTTTGCTCAACTTCGTGCTTGAGAGATAGCACCTAGTGGAGAGGTTTGCTTGCTTTTGAGTGATTTTGTAGTGAGTTTGCTTTATAGCTATTGTTTCTTCATTGTAATCCTTATATTTGCAAAATAATCGAAAAAATCTGGAGTTGCTGGTTTGTATTGCAGATTGGAGTTTTACATCATAAATCTTTGTGTGATTTTATTCTGGTTCTGGGTAGTCTACCCATGCATTTGCTAGTTGAGGGCGCCCCTTTATGAGAAGTTTGGGAATTTATGATGAAGTCTTTTATTTTTTAGAGCAAAGTCGCCCCTCCTTGCAGCCGTACCATTTTGTTTTCCTTGGGATTTGTGTCAGAAAATATTAAGGGATTTTTGTGGGGGTTTTTTTGTCCAAGCTTGGTCGCTATCCTTCTAGTGGTGCTCTGCATTTGATTTCAGGTCAATAGGGTCTGAAATGAGTGAGCTATGAGGAATTTGATAGGGTTCTGTAGTGCTGGTTCTGTTATTCATGTTGCTGATCAGTCATATCAGTTTGCATATAGGCTGTCATTTGAATTGGGTTGGTGTTGGGAAGTCTTAATAGCTATTATGGAAGACACATTTAATGTTGCGACAATTTAAAGAGTTCTAATCCGTGATCTTGTAGGCATTCTACATTTCATTGTAAGCTGAACAGTAGTACTGTCAGCCTTTCTCTTAATCTTGTTCTTCCTACTTTGTAATGCCCACTGAATAAGTGGAAGAGGCTGGCTTGCCGCCTGTTTACTTTGAGTTGCATTGTAGTTCTCAATATCTCCATCATATGGTCGCCTCATTTCCATTCTGGATTGAGTAACACATACTTGGTGTTGAGTTACTTTTTTGCATTGTAATTGATAGGGATCCTCTGACCATATGCACGCCATCATCTGGCGCATCCTTGGTTAGGGTTATTTCAGTTTGTGCATTGCATCGAGATCCTCTGACCACATGCTAACACCTTGCCCATCTCGGGATCCTGGTGTACATCCTTGGTTAGAGTTCAATTTTGCATTGTTTAGTTATTTGCTAACCCTAATGGGTGCATGTTGTTTGTAATCACATTCAAAATCAAAAAAAAATTTGGCTCGGAATCTTTCAAATTCACAAATGCTGCTGATAAAGATCTTGCTCAGTTTCACCCCAATTTTCTTCATCTCAAATATTCAAAGAACAGAATGCAATAATCTTCAAAAATATCAAGATAATCTCAAAGACTTTCATCAGATCGACTCAGGCTCAAATTTACTGCACACCTCTAATAGTCTCTGAAAATATTGCTGACGGATGCACATTATCTAGTATTATGGCCAACAACTGGCTCATTCCCTTTCACTACAAAAACCCTGGCTTTGTGATTTGTGGAAAAAGCAGATTGGGGTCCATCCCAACGAGGTAAGATGTCAATTCAAACTCAGTTTTGATGGAGCTTCACAAAACAACCGTGGAAAATTAGGAAAAGAGGGTATAATCTCAAGATGAGCCAAGTATCAGTTGCTGCTAGCACAGGTATTCAGATAAATAATATGGCTGAATCATGAGCCCTGCTAACAGGTCTCCAAATATGCAACAGCTTGTACTAAAATCAGCCATAGTTGAAGGGAACTTGGAAATAATTATTCTAAAAATTCTCAGAATGTATGTATACACTGCAAATAAATGTTTCCAACATCAGCCAACCAAAGTTAGGAATAGCTTGGAAAGTGGAATCTGCACCTAATCAAACATTAGAGTTATCGACAAAGCTAGCCATGATTCAATTCTACAAAAAAGTGGAGACTCAATAAAGAGGTCAATCTCCTAGCAAAAGGGAAGTCAAAGGCAAGCCCACAACAACCTAATGATCTTCAAAGAAGGAACCTGACAATTACCATACACTATGCTAACCTAAGTGTACTAATAGAAAAATAACTCCACTCGCACCTAAACCCATGACTAATCACCAGTTAAGTGTGACTACTTTCTAGTAAAGTGTGTATAATGTTTTACGTAGCCTTGTATTATTTTCCCAACCCCACCTTAGAATCTCCCTGAAGAATCTATTTCACCCTTCGCAAATCGCTCCCCTTCCCATCCCCACAACCACCTTACCCCCTCCCCATGCTTAGCATTTACCCCACCCAAAAGTGTCCATTTCCCAATTCACTATCTATCCGATCTTGTGTTTTCCTCAATTAACATACTTAGCAAAGGACATGATCCAATCTGTGACATGCATGGCACTTGGCTGCTTTCTTTTTTATTGCACCAGGTAACCGGTCTAATTCAAGTTGCCAATTAATGTATCCAGGTGGAAAATCCGCCACACTAAACATGTAACCACTACGAGTGTGGGAATTGCAAGTACACAGATCCAATGTCACCTATATGGCACCATGCCCATCATGCTTTAAGGATTAAAGGTTCCAAATACAACTATTATCTTGCTTCAGAGGTATTTTACTCCATCTCTGCATCTCCGATAATCATGATCTTCATCTTAAATTGCATAAATTAGGTATAGTCACTGCCAGAGAAATCTTTTAACACCTGCCATTGGATACCAGCAGTCAAAAAGTCTCTCTTCTGCTTATTTAAAACACCCATTCTTAATTACTGCATTAACCTTTCAACTTGTCATTGCCTTCTTAGTACTTTTCCTTCTCTCAACATTGAAAGTCCTCAAAACAATGATTATTTAAATAGCAGTTCAAACTTTTACCAAAATATTCCTTGTAAGGGAAGATGCTGAATGCAGCCTGCCTCCCAACGACACTCAGATGTAGCAGCATACTGATTTTAAAAGCAATAAAAATGGAGCATTCTGTTGAAAATAGAAATCTGTCTTTAACTGTAAAAAAAAATTGAGCATGGAAGACCTATGAAGACTGTGATATGGAAGTATTCTGTACATCAGCAGTTTTAAGCTCACAAAGCTGCTAATCTGACCAAAGGGGAAAATCCCCTTGTCATAGAGGATGAAGATTTTGCACACAAACCTGCTAAACCCCATATCAATCCCGCCAATTTAGTTATCCTCATCTCTCATACCACCACTCTGAAAGCCCACTGACACAACTCATCCCAAGCAGCCCTTATCTCCAGGTCTGTCCACCCTAATACTTATAAATCCACTACTTTCCCTCTTCCCAACAAACTGTTTTTATATTTCTGCCACCCCAATTACAAAGTTAAGTCAGTCAAGGGTCATGAATCTGGGAGACCCTACCAGTAGAGTTTTAAATAATTTTTTCATCTCTCCTTAAGGATACCCACAATACTCACCCATCTCACACCTTTCCCACCCAGGCCTCTACCTAGTCTACTCTAAATTCTGGTGGTCGTCCAGTGTTTTGGGCTCTTGGTTGCCCTACTCTGCAAAATATGAACAACCTGTTTTCTTTCTTTCTGACAAATGAAAACCATAAGAGTGAAAATCCACAAAGAAGAAATCTGCAATAATAATGCTTCTGTTGTAGGTGTCCATACAATTGACATCCATCAAATTCCTCAATGACAATATTGGAGGCTATAGCCTCCAAAACCCAGTCATAGACAAAGTCATCACCTCCATGGTAAGATGTACTATCTTCCTTGGTGCTGAATTCCAGCAGTGAAACTGACATATTGAAATGTTTTACATGCAATCTATGGCAATATATATGCACGGTTCTTACTACCAACCAGCTCCCAAGCATCAAGAAGTGCAAGAGGGAGGTGGTAGAGGTCACATTCTTCCATGCAAGTCGCAGCCCTGGCAAGCCCCACCCAACTAAAACAGCTGCTGATATTATTTATCATGAGGAAAGAGGACGATCCTCTGCTGAAGGATAACATCTTGCTACTGACCGACCATCCCACCTGAAGCAGGAGCAGCCTTTAGAGTAATCCCATGAACTCAAAAAAAGAAAGATCAATGAATGATAGTGATCAAGACAGTCAAATTGGACTCAAGGTTAGAACTGATAGCAAGAACAAAAGGAAGGATAGCCACTGTGAAAAAAGCACGTGCGAATTTGTGATTACCACAATGCAGCTACACACGAGACTAATGAATGCTGTGCTTCCCAAGTAATACGCGGGTAATCTGAGCCAGCCAAGTGAGTGGATGCAGATATGGAGTTTTCAGTTACAGTTAGTGCAGCAAACACTTGAGCACCTAGCACAGTCACCAATGGAGACCAAAAGGGAAGTGCAAGAAAGTTTCCTAACAAGGAATCTTTGTCATGCTCCCAAAAATACAATACGAAAAACCAAACTTCGAAATGCAAATAAATAAATAAAATAAATAACAATATAAATATTAAAAATATAAATAAATATAAAAATTAACAATTTAAATATTATTATAATTATAATCATACTATAAATATTAAAATATATATGCAACTAATATAAAAATAAATATATTCAATTTATAATACAAATTACAATTATAATAATAATTAAGAGGCCCAAAAAGGGAAGCAATCAGTTTAGACAGCAGCGATTCATGTTTGAAGGCAACGATTAAAAAGGCTGTAATTAATATATAAGGGTAAGGGATGAAGGAATTGGGAAATTCATGGGAGCAGCAAATATAGTTGGGGAGCAGCAATAATTAATAAGTAATATTTCAAACTTATGAAAGCAGTGATTAAAATTATGAACAGTGATTAAAGTTAAGGGCAGCGATCAGTTTGTAAACCAAGGGGTTGTGTCCTTTCAAAAGGATACCACCTTACAAAGTGATGTGTCTCTTGATGTGAAGATATGAATGGCATCAAGGGGAATCAATATAGGGATCAGTCAGAAATCTGGAAAACCAGCAGATAGGAAAGAAGAAAGAATTATAAGAATTATTGCCAGGAATATATTTGAGCAGTAAGTTTAATATAATTATAAATATATATATGTATGTAAAATATATATATATATATATATATATATATATGCAATAATGATGCTTGCAGCAATTATCTATACTAAGCCATATCTTCTGAATATTAAGAACAGATCAAACAACAAGGCAGTTGGAGCAGATCAACATAATTATCTGCACTCAGCAGACAAGGGCAGAAGTCAACAATCGTTAATATATTTGCATCTTAGAATATAGCAGTGTTATATTTTAGCAAGTATTGTGGTATGTTCTATCATGATTATTCTGATATATTTATAATTTTATTGTTGTCTTTTATCAATCAAATGTAAGCTTGAAGGAAGCAAGTTAGGAGGATGCTGTTTACGGGCCTCTCATGCTAAGCACACCACTCTGAGGGTGGAATTGTCTTAGTTGGACGTTCTTGCTGTTTGGGGCCAAGGGGTGGGTTGTCTGGGACACTCGTGCTTTTGGGCTTAGCTGGGTTGAGTAGTTTACAAACACCCCTTTCAAAGCTTTCCTATCAAGCCAAACTATGACTGGTTGTTAGGATGGATTCAAGGAGTTTCAATCATAAGAGGGGCGGATAAGGCAGCATGGATAGGGAAAGCAGTTACAAGTTTATCCGCCAAGCATGCCATCCAATGGTGGAATTGTCTTAGTTGGACATTCCTGTCGCTTGGGCCAAGGGGTGGGTTGTTTGGGATTCTCGTGCTCTTGGGCTTGGTATGGATAGCTTCGGTCGGACCTATCATGTTCCTCAACCAAATCCTATTATGATTAAGATTTCCACTATGCATTATGGATCATGTGTAGATAGTTTTGAAATAGTTATGTATCTATATGATTTAAATAAATAGGTCATTAATGTTGATCATATGAAGTATATTCCAATGGCATCTAACCTAATTGCAGGATCTAAACCAAGATTTATCTAGCTTGAGACATTTAATTGGTGAGTTAAAAACCCTAACTACATTATATTTGTGATTTAGGGCAATCCCAAAAGGGGACATTACAATCTTCCCATGTACCATCATTGACAATGACAGAAGAACCTTGCTGCAAACAGTCACTCAAGCTGATAGTGCCATGCCATTCTCAACTTTACTTTCTTGTTTGTTAAAACAAGTGTTAAGAACTATAGGGTGCACAGCATTGTAAGCTTGGGTATGGCATTTAGCCATTAAAGATGAGGTTACTTGCAAGTAGTCTTGCTTAATGATTATAATTTGTTTTAACTTCTTAGTATGCCTTTGCATTTGGAAGTGTACTGGTGTGTATAAATCATAACCCCTATGATTATTGGTTTGATTCAAAGACATATATAATTTTTCAAAGGATAGTGATAAAATTTGAAGTTGTGAAGGTCAAGATTCAAACTTAGACCTGCAAAGGTTTGAAAAAAATCTGAAATAATGTTTGAAAAATTACAAACGAATCACAGATCTTTGATTCCATCAGAAAACTTATTGAAGCTTGGTACTGCTGATTGAGAGTCCAGATGATATTTCTCTAGAAAATGCTTGAATGCTTCCCAATCATGAAATTATGAAGAAAAATGGATTGCTAAAGCAACTATGTTCTCCCATGGCTTGGTGCAATAAATAAACCCTTACCCTAGAGCTTTAGAAGTGAAAAATGAGAGATTTTTTCCTTTTTGACTTTATATAGGCTGCAGAAAATGCAATGTTTCCACCAAGTTAAACAATTCATTTCAAAGCCAATACTGCAAAATTTGTATACCATGTGCTGAATTTTGACATGGTATTAGAGCACTGTTATTGAGATCTTCCAAGATTGTGAATGGAATATGTTGTTGCCTGTGAGGGATTTGTAGGAAGATTTCAGTGCTTTATATTAGTGATCGAAGTATCTTGGACCTGTGAAATGTTGTAGGGTGTGATATCCTAGTTGCTTTAGTGCCTGGAGTATTAATCTACAACTGTGTTAGGTTGTTGATCCAATTTGTTCAGTTTTAGCATGTTCCAACAGCTGCAAAATTTTACTCCTTGGAAGTGCAGATTGCAAATGTTGTTGGAAGAAGTTGATCTTTGGGTCTAAATGGAAACCATGTTTTTGATGTTGTTTAGTTAGCTGAACATAACAAGATGGCCGAGGCAAAGCATATCATCTTGGATTTTGTGAAGGATCATTTGATTCCTCACATTGTTGAGAAAAATCAGCAAGCTTAATGTGTGATGCCTTTACCACTCTTTATGAGTGTCGACATCTCCCATAAGATGTTGCTGAAGAACAAACTTAATGATACATGCATGAGTGACACAAAAACAATAGCCACCTTCATAATGAAGTTCACATAAATTTATGATCAGTTTGCAACAATTGAGATTAATGTGAAGGATGAAGAGTTGGTACCCATAGTCGTAAATGGGTTCTCTCCATTTTGGGAACTCTTTGTTTGGGGTGTTTGTGTTCATGAAAAGCTTCCCACTTTTGACAAGCTTTGGGATGATCTTGTCTAGGAAGAAACTGGACTTGAAGCTAGTTCTAGATTGGAAGATAGTTAGAGCCAAGCTCTCATTGGGAAGATGAATGCAAGTGGCAAGAAAAGACTTGGAAAAGGTTAGAAAGGAAGTCCCTAGGATTCAATTTCTTTTCAATAAGGGAAGAAGGATGTAAGCCATATCAAGTGTTTGAAGTGCTAAAATTTTGGCCACTATGCTTCTAAATATCCTGAGAAGGGGAAGGCAAGGAGCAGAAGCAGTAGTTTCTAGAGAGTGCAAAAGCTTCAACAGTGGATTAGCTTTCAACCAGGCTTGAGACTATCCTCTCCATGGTTTCATGCTTATCCACTAAAACTGTTTTTGGTGTAGGGTGGTATGTCGACTGTGGCATCAAGACAAATGACATTCAATAAAAGGTTTTCAAAAAATTTCAGTAGTAGAAGGTCGGTTTACATGTAGAACTTGGTGATGATGCCACGTATCCTGTTGTTGGGATAAGAAGCATTTTTTTCCACATGTCTTCTGCTAATATTCTGGATTTTCACTATGTTCTTTATGATCTTGGATTAGCAAAGAATTTACTTTCAGTTTCAGCCATGACAGATTTGAAGTGTGGCTGAATTTGATTATCAACAATGCATTAGAAATTGTAGCCAAGATCCCCAAGATCCTAGTCAAGTATTGGCTAGAGTTGTTTGTAAAGGAGGTCTTTATAGGTTGATTGCTAATCCGATCAAGTAGATGCTATTGATACATGACAGTGACAAATTGTGTGAGATTTGGCACATGGGATTTGGCCACTTGCACAATAGAGCTCTATTTCATTTGAAGGATATGGTGTATGAATTACCCAAGTGTAGGGTAGAAAATAATGCTATATGCGGGGATGTGCACTTGACAAGCACATCATAACTACTTTCCAAACAATGAGCACAAATCAAAATGAATTCCATATTTGATCCATTCAGATGTTTGTGGACTTATGCTAACAGCTTGATTGGCTGGAAAAAATTACCATGTTTATTTTGTTGATGATTTTTCAAGAAAACCTAGATTTATTTTATGAAGACCAAATATGAGGTCTTTGGGAAATCAAGAGTTCAGAGCTTTTGTGGAAACTAAATGGGTGGAAGGATTAAGGTGTTGAGGTTTGACAATGGAGGTGAGTATATCACCAAGAACTTCGATGATTTTGTGGAGATGTAGAGATTAATAGAATGTTGACCATGCCTTACAAGCCTCAATAGAATTGGATTGTAGAGAGGAAAAACAGGTCCATAGAGAGTGCTAAGTCTATGATTCATGACTTAAGATCTGCTCGTGTTTCTTTGGGTTGAAGCATGTAGTTGTGCAATATACATATCAAACAAGTGTCCATATAAGGTGGTGTTGAAGGACAAGACTCTAGAAGAAGATTTCATTGGAGAAAAACTTGTTATTTCTGATTTTTGGGTGTTTGGAATTGTTGTTTACATTCATGTGCCAAAAGAAAAAAGGGCCAGGTTTGAATCTTTTAGCCTGAAGGGTGTTTTTGTGGGATATAGTTAGTCTTCCAAAGCTTACAAGATCTATGTTTTATCACAAAGGAAGATAGTAGTGAGCAAAGATATTAAGTTTGATGAGGATACTTGGTCCTCTAAGCCTTAGGCTCCTTTGGTGGAGGTTGAGGATAATGAACAATCTGCTGCTCCAAGTTTTGATCAACAAAATACAATAGTGCCTGTTTGTGATTAGTCAAGTTCTAGTAAGGCCGAAGATACCTTAGACTCATCTAAAACAACCAAGAAGCCTCAATTGCTTACCTAAATTTTGTAGGAGGGCATAAGAGCAAGTAGGAATATTGAAAATTTCTTTTGGAGTTAGCCATCCACTTAAGAAGTTTCCAAGTTATATCACTTTAATGTCTTCTATCATTGAATGTTGAGACTTCCATTTTTGAGGAGGCAAACTTAGATTAGATATGGCAAGATGCGATGGAGAGGAGTTTGACTCCACTATTTGGAATGATGTTTGGAAGATTATGCCAATGATGTAGGGGCATCCTTTGATGCACCTTTGTTGCCATTTTGTAAAACCTTGAGTTTTGGGTTGTTTGGGTTGTTTTGGTTCAATAAGGTCATTTAAGACCATTTGGGGTCATTTAGGACCAGTTTAGGATGTTTGGGTGCAATGTTGTTAAAAGTTGTAAAAAGTTGCAAAACTTGTCATTGTTGTTAACAAAATTTGTTTGCAACTTTGCAAAATTGGTTTTGGAAGTTAGGAAGTAGTTTTGGGCAATGGAAATGAATGTAATGGCATAAATATGACATGTACACATGAGCACCAAGGTTGGAGAAGGTTGGCGGAAGAATGGGAATGAAAGAAACTCATTTTGGCATGTTTTTTCCTTGCATTTTCTGTTGAAACAGTCAGTAATCTTCATGGTATGGCCTTGTATGGTATAGTATGGACATGAAATCAATTGGAAAGGTTGAAGATGTGTTTTAAGATTAAAATGCTTTTTGTTTGAATCAATTTCATTAAGTTTTGAGTGAGATCTGGGAATTTCATTGAGGGCAGGTCTGTAAAGTTTATTTATCTGAAAAGTTGCAGTCTGAAACACACATTGTACAGACTGGTACAGGTTGGTACGGTCTTAAAACCACTTGGAGAAGTTGAAGGGCAGTCTTAGCTTTCAGATGCTTTTGATTTGGTAGAATTTCATCAAGTTTTGTGCAAGATATTGCAATTTTGGTGAGTGCAGGTCTAAACCCTGCCTAGGGTTTCCAACAACATTTAAAAATTCATATCTTTTGTTTTAACCGTCCAAATCTGCCAAAAATTGGTGAAGATCTTTGTTTTGATATGTTCTAAAAATAAAAACCCTTTAAAGTAAAATTCATAGTTTTCAATTTTGATGGAGTTATTAATGATAGTGTGCTCACATTTGCTTGAAACAGTCAAAAACCACAGTTTGGTTGATGTTTGAACAAACCTATGCATAGTTTGATTATAGTTGGATTGGGAATCAATGAATATGTTGTGGAAGGTTTGTACAGACCAAGACTCCCAAGTTTTGATGCTGTTCCCTTTGTTAGGTGCCCATTAGGCATTCATATCAATGTTTCCAAGTGCACTAACATGCATTCAGTGATTGTTCGAAATGAATCTTTGTTTGAAAGGTGTCAAGTGAGTTTAGGTTGAGTCTTTCTCTGCATCATTTTTGGTGTCAGAGTTGCATCAGGGTCTCTAAAAATATAGTGTTTCAAATTTGCTCAAGTATATTGATATTTGTTATCATTTTCTCAGAGACATAATTCATAAGGGAGCAATAGTACTTCAGTATGTACCCTCAGAGGAGCAGGTTGTAGACATTTTGACCAAGCCCTAGTCAAAACTGATGTTTGAAATGCTAAGAGCGAAGTTGGGGTTGATGGTGGGTTAGATTTTTGAGTAGCTTAGTTGTTCTTAGTTGCAGAAAATTAGTAGACATATCCCATATTTAGCTTTCTTAAAATTAGCATACCCTATTTAGGTTTCCTAGAATTATAATACTAGATTTAGTATTAGCTTTCCAAATTTAGGCACATGTGTAGTCAACTTTTTGACAGTTTTAAGATTGTTTATTTCTGTGTTTTTTTGGTTTTTTTTATGGATGTACGAGCAGTTAGCTTTCCTATTTTTAGAGAGATTCCAAGTGATGGAGAACATTATAAAGCTCTAGCTTTAACTAGTGCTTTAGTTCTATTTTTGCATGCTCAATTCAGTAGATGTATTTAATGACCACGGGCTCAGTTTTGTAACACAAGAAGTTGGAAAAAAAGAACTATTTCAGACAATAAGTGATATATTTTGATCTCAATTTTTATTCAGTATGGTGGGTGTAATGGATGTGTCCTTACAGGTCATAATGGACCCTGCATACTTCGAATTCCAACCAATGGCGTTGGCCCTCTATAACTTAAATTGGAGGCGTGGCTTGAGACATTAAACTTTACAGTTTACAGTTTACACAATATTTCACAATGTCAAATATTGAGTCCATATTTTAATTTGACAACTTACTGGATTACAACCAGTTGTTTTAGATGCAATCATGGTCCTTTGCATTGCAGACATAAAATTAAGATAACCTTTTAATATAAATTTTGACAATATAGTTAGCTGAAGTGAAATGGGCATTCAAGATGTTGAGCACGCTACAAATATCAATCGTACCTCACCCTTGGCTCTTCTTTAGGTCATTTGACTCATTATTGTGCTTTAATACTACTAAATACATTTCTTTGTGTTATACTCTTTTATGTTTAAAGAAACAGTCATTTTTTGTTTTCTACTTGTAAATTAGAATCTCTGCAATTGTTGATTGTTTTGTAATGCTCAGTCACATGTATTTTTATCTAAGTAAATGTGTTGTAAAATGGGGATTCCATCAAATGGGTAATAGTTTATTGGTGCATATGTAATTTTGTATGAAAACTTAAATATTTTAATCATATTTGCTGGCACATCTTTAATAATATCTGCAGCTCAGAACAGGCGTGGCATTAATCGTACCTGCAAGTAGGTGCGTGATCAGAGTTAGCATATTTAAAATAGCCTGTAAAACATGCAATTTGTTCGCCATATTTATGGCTAACTATGTACTTTGTTTACTCTCTACGCAGCCTTGTTATCTTTCAATCTGTGCATTTTATTTGTTTACCTGGCATCTTGTTGCATATGCAGCCTGCTACCTATGCTCTTCCCTTCTTGGCGCTGTGGCTTTCTCTAATACTTGCGCTGCACTTAAGCCATCCACTCCCCTTTCTCTCTGAGTTGTGAGTTCACGAGATCACATCTCTATGAGGCATCTTGTCAAACACCAGGGCAGTTGCAACTACATCATCTATCAAAATTCCTCTATGCTTTGATGGATGTCCATACCCTGTTCCAAAGCCCCCATTTTTGCACAGGCAGGGAGAATTGAAAAAATCCTCGTTCCATGATGTTTTGATCCATGTCTATACCCTGTTCCAAAGCTCCCATTTTGGCACATACAGGGAGGATTTTCTGCGCATTCCTCTGTCTGGCATTCATTGCCTACCATTGGAGGAGAAAGACGAACAACCTAGACGAGCTTCCTCTGTTGAATGTCCCTTCAGTCGATCCTCAAGCGGTTTACCAGAACAGATTTTGCAAGTGAAATATGTACTTTGTTTTTATTGTTTGAACAAAGGTAACCTCATCATTTACATTTGCTAAAATAATATAGAATTTTCAAACTAAAAACTGTTACAGATGCTTCAAAATATTCTTTCCTACCTATCTATAGTTATTATATCTTATTTCATAATTGTTATATTATTATTTATTTTAGATTTATTATTATTTATTTAAGATTTATTTTTTCTTTCAATTTTTTAAAATTAGTGAACCCTTAGTAAAGCTTAGACTAGAAATCGTAGATGACTTCATGATGAGTGTGAGCATTAATTATTGTTTTAGGTTTTAACATTAGGGCCAAGGTCCTAATAATGAGCACATTTAGGTTTAATTAAAATGAAAATTATGGCCAAGATCTTAATAATGAGCACATTTAGATTTTAACATTATGGCATAATTAATATCTAATGTATATTTTATATAATAAATTTTTTTATAAATAATATGATTATACTATTAAATATATATAAAAAAATAAATTAACAATTATTATATTTTAAAATAATAAAAAATATAAAAAATATAATTATAATTATCATGTGCTGCATAAATGTATGAAAAAAATAGACCAAAATTTATCCTAATTGACCTTCCACACTTCTTCGGCATACCCATTGCACACTAAGGTGCGATTGCTAGTATAAATTTTGACAATATAGTTAGCTGAAGTGAAATGGGCATTCAAGATGTTGAGCACACTACAAATATCAATCGTACCTCCCCTTGGCTCTTCTTTAGGTCATTTGACTCATTATTGTGCTTTAATACTACTAAATACATTTCTTTGAGTTACTCTTATGTTTAAAGAAACAGTCATTTTTTGATTTCTACTTGTAAATTAGAATCTCTGCAATTGTTGATTGTTTTGTAATGCTCAGTCACATGTATTTTTGTCTAAGTAAATGTGCTGTAAAATGGGGATTCCATCAAATGGGTAATAGTTTATTGGTGCATATGTAGTGCTAATTAGAATTAATTATTTTTCTAGAATATTTATTCATTATGTATAGAAAAGATGAGAAACATTGAACATCACAAGGAAGGAGATGTTTGTGTAACTGCTTTTGAACAAATAGCATCATTTATTTTTACTAGGATGAAATATTATATTAATGGCTTATACAAGATGTTAATGCTAACACAACTTAGTGATGGTGGCATCAACATTTTATTATTAATGCTAAACCTATAAAATACATATTTTATTATGAAGAGCTGAGATTTAGCAAAATCGAGGGAATTTCTTACCAAGATGAGAAGTATGGTTTCCAAATTCAAGAAGGAAGTGAAAATATCAATTTTAGGTTGGAAGACCTTATACATTATTCTGAGGTGTTGCTTGGTGTTCCATAGGCTTTATGGTGTCATGGACCATAATAAATTTTTTCATTTCAAACAAATATTAGAGATTATGCATTTTGTGTTATTTTAATTGACACAATTTGCATCATTTTTTGTAAACCACGTTTTCTAAAATTTACTAAAGGAGCAAATGTTGTAAGATAATGTCATAGCTTCAATTGTTGCCAGTAGGTCACATAGAATGATAAATAAGTGAGACATATTCAAACATTTTCCAGTAGGTCACATAGAATGATAAATAAGTGAGACATATTCAAACATTTTCCAGCTCAGGTTTTCATAGATGCACATAATAGTGGACTAATAGAGAGCAATGCCAATCTACCATTAGAAGGAACCATTTATTATTTTACTCAAATTTTCTTCAAATTAATCACTAGATACTATCATCCATAGTTTTACGTCCTCTTTTCATATGTTCGGCATAATTTCATGTAACTCTCCATAGCTACACCAGTATAAGCCACAAGATATCATTATCTGTAGTATTATGTTATTTGCTGTCTGGCATTCTTTCACATATCTTGCTGGGCTCTTGTAATTAATGCATCTTTTTTAATCTTTGAAGTTTTGTTTATGGTAATCATATATTTGGTTCCAGGTTAATGCAAGTCCATATGATGAGGGATGGATAGTAAAACTGCGCATGAATGACCCGTCAGAGGTGGATTCTTTGATGAGTGCAGACCAGTACACAACATTTTGTGAAAATGAGGATTCTAGCCATTAATGGTAATCAAAGCTTTTGATGCAGCTTTAAATAAGTTCAATTCCAGTATTTACTCACTTTCCACGACAAGTTGAAAGAATCTCATTACATTGGTTTTGTGTGGATTTGGGTTTACAGCCTTAATATTTATCTAGAGAGTTGCTTTTGTAGAGACAGTTGTATCTCTTATTGCTAGATACTAACCAATAGTTATGTCTGCAGAATTTCTTTGAATAATCAGAGTTTCATGGAAACACTTCCCAATGCCAAGTTCAAAATTTGATCTGTGGAAACCATTTAGGTATACGAATGTGAGGTTAAGGATTGTGTTTTGAGGTTAAAGCTATTGCTACATGCATATGTAATGCTTCTGTTCTAATATTATATTCAAGAATTGTTTTAAAACATATTTTTGAGAGTAATGCAAATGAAAATAAGGGTGTATGGGCATTTTTGGGATTTGCCTACTTCAAAGTGCAGTTTCATACAGGAAGCATGTTGAAGCTCTAATTAATGTAGCATTGGATTTCTTGATAAATTTCTTGAATTTGTAGAGAGGCTAATAGCATTGAGGTTCTTGATGGTATATGCTTTTGTTGAATGTGATTGTTTTCAGAATATTTTTCAGAAATGTATTTGCAGTGGCCGTTCAAAAACCATTGGTATTGAATTTCCATTTGAGCATTAAATTAACATGCAACACTTTTGGTACCTGGGTATGTGGTCAACCCTCTGGAATTGTTTGCTTCCTAATTCATAGAGGACCATGCCCAATGTTGGATGTTTCCATGTTCTTGTGTTTGCTAATGAAGCTTTGAGGGGCCTTATCTCAGTTATTATGGTATATCTGGGAGTCGTGCATTTGTTCAGTCTCCCATGATATGTTCACTTGTGAAGAGTCTTCCACTTCTTTTATGCACTCTTTTTTTTTTGTTTTGCATCTGCCATGAAACTTGTAATGGGGTCACCATTTCTTTTTATCTTCAGCTGTTCGTAAATGCTGTGGTTACTTGTGAGAGTTATGTTCTCATGGAATTTCTCATAATCTATGTAAAACTGTACTCCACTTTGTCTATTTTTTGTCAGATTAATGCCACTCCCTAAAGGCAAGGCTTGCTGCTTCACTTTTTTAAAGGTAGATAATATAAAACTATGTAAAACTCATAGTTGCCGGTTGCCGGGGAGACGCGTCTTGGAGACCGGTACCGTCTCTGGAGATGCCTCAGGAGGCTGGAGACTTCCGCCAAAGTTTCCCGAGTACCCTGCCATCTCCTGCTGCAGAAAACGACATTTCCCACTAAAATACCTAAACAAACTTTAAAGTTTAAACATTTGAAACTTAAAAAATTAAAGCATAATGTATTTGACACGTCTAAGAGTGATTAAATTATTGTTTTGAAAGTTCGATGTCATCATATTTTCATATTTTCTATAAATTATTAATTTTTTATTTATATTAAAAAGAAATGGCGTCTCCAAGTACCCTTGTCTCCTATTTTCAAAAAAAATCCGTACCAGTACCGGTACCAGTCTCCCGTACCAGTACCAGTCTCCTGGCAACTATGGTAAAGCTGCACTCCAGCTGGTGCGGAAACTTTATTTATTGCTTTGTTAATATTAGTTGACATGTTTTTGTCCAAAGTCCAAACAATGCGTCATATATGCCATCAATCTTGGCACAAAAAATCCCTAAATGGACCATTTTGAGAACTTAAAGCTAATCAAAAGTTACAACATTGATTTTTTTTTAAAAAAAAAATATAGGGCAGGGTACAAGTGTATACAAAAATGCATACACCAATTTTTTTGGCTACAGATACCTATGTTTAAGGAACCCTAGACCCAAAAAGGTTGGTGATTTACTGACACCCAGGTGTTATTTACATCATAGCTCTGGGTCAAAAAACGAAATGAATTACAAGAGATCTAGTTAGATACTCACACGAATACTAAATAGCTTTGCTTACTTGGGGCTTGTTGGTTGCTTAGAGAATACAGTGGTCAAACACTATTGCAATTACAAAATAAGGTCGTCAAGATCGAATTGTGAATAGCCAGATCTCTTATCACTCATCCCACTCAAACTTGAAAGACCAAAGTTTATTAATATATGTCACCTCTCCTTTTTTAGAACTGCATATGAATTGACAGAGCAGGCTTACTTGCAATGCAAGTCTTCCTCTAGATATGCTCCTTCCTAGACCACACACAAATATACAAGGCATGCACCTTCTTTCATTAAACAATAGTCAGTAGAACAGGCTGGCTTGCCATTCAATTCTTCCTCTTGATATGCTCCTTCCTGGACTGCATTCAAATATACAACACACACACACCTTTCATTCAAACGATAGTCAGTGGATGCATGAAATCTAATGGAGGAACATCTTCCTTCTATTCTCGAGGCCCAGTAAATACACTAACCAATCTGCTAGTGGTTAAGGAAGACGGGCACAGAATCCCCACTTCTTAAAAAAGCTAAAAACTTATCTTTTCTTACAGCAACAGCCAACAACATACATCAGAAATTAAAATACTGGAGTGCCACACCTCAAAGGTATATAACCTCATTA
Source organism: Sequoia sempervirens (assembly GCA_007258455.2). Taxonomy (NCBI): domain Eukaryota; kingdom Viridiplantae; phylum Streptophyta; class Pinopsida; order Cupressales; family Cupressaceae; genus Sequoia; species Sequoia sempervirens. The sequence continues at coordinate 814 of VDFB02045511.1, read as the reverse complement.
AAAGTTCTTTAATCTTAAAATCTTTGTATAGACAAAAGAGGCGTTCAAATACAAGCAAAAGTTGAATCCTCTTAGGATGAGAACGAACAGCAGGCTGTGACAAATACACCCCAAGTGTCACCAATCCTCTTCCCCTGCTAACTACTGGTCGTCACTGATAAGTAAATGTCTAATTAGACGAGTTTCACAAATTCCACAATCAGAGTACTTCACAAGGAATGATCATCCATAAAAAAGACAAAAGTTTGAAAGCAACAACCTGGGGAGATAAAAACGCTAAATTTTTCCACCAATCTACACTCAAAACACAGGAGAACTAATAATTTTTTTTTAACTTGCTGTTGAGTTTGGTTCAGAAGCCATTCTGGAAGAAGAAATGAGCAAGACTGCTATCAACTGCTTTCATCAACTCCTTTGTTCGGCCATCCCTACCAATGATGAACTGGTTGACTTGCTGTTGAAGGTTATACCTACTATTTTCTCAGATGAGGATGATAAAACCACGGCAAGGCAGATTTCAGAGGAGGTAAAAGCTGTTGCTTTCTCCTTGACTTATAAAGCTCTTGGTCTAGATAGATTCTATTATACCTTCTTCCAGGAGTGAAGGAGGAGTTTTGGGACATTGTGGGAAAGGATGTGATTGTTGCTGCTCACAAATTCTTTAGTTTTGAGAGCATTCTTAAGCAACTTAATACTTCTCTTGCTCTTATCCCCAAAAGTTGCTTCCCTGATTGACTACCGGCCCATCAGCATTTGTCCAAGATTTAAAAATAGAATAGGAAAATGGGAGCATGAGATTTGGTATGCTTAACCG